>WOGM01000709.1:0-11569 GCA_015342125.1 Leptinotarsa haldemani | reverse complement strand
ATGAAAAATTGAAACAGTAGGTGGTATATTTAGTAGGTCCCTTTTATTTATATGACATTCATTTCAGACTTTGTCTTTTATCAAAGGATGGAAAGTTTTGATTTAATTTTTATTTTATCTCGGCCAAGAAGCAGTATGGTGACTGAAAAGAGAAGCAAAAATATGTACAGTGAAAGTAGAATCACTCCAGAATATATCAATCAAAAAATAACCTGAAAAAATATTTTTCGGAATGTAAACTAATAATACGGAATATGCAGCAATTTACGTACTGGCCGAGACCTATCTTTTTCAAAAAAACGTTTTTTTATTATATAATTGTAACAGTTGTATTCACACCGAGTTGACAACAATAACAACAAAAATGGCGTCTGTCAAATTCACAGATCACAGTGAATCCAATTCCATATCCATATAAATTAATATCCAATTTACAAATCATCAGATCTGTGATTGGATATTAAAAACCAATACACTTGGCAACTCCGCTCTAGACACTATCAATTTTATTGGTCAACACAGAATTCAAATTCTTGCATTTCGAATTATTTTTTCCTCTGCAAATATAAAGAGATTTTGGCACCGATTAGGCTTGATACGTATAATATACCCCTGACTCGATCAGTCTATAAGCAAATCAGTATTATTTTCCACGGCATGAAACAAGCCCATTGTCATTTACGCGGGTATCCAGGCCGGGTGGTATGGATAGTCAAACTATGCGAATTTAAAAATCCCAAGGTCTTCCGAAAATGAGTCGACTAGTTAAAAATGATGTGGTTTTATGAAAAGATGGTTGAAAAACACAGGGTAGCAGCATTGTGTTTAGCAAGATCGCTACGCCCCTGACGAAGCTCTTGTCAATTTTTGACAATGGCCTAGCCGAATAAGCCCGAATGGAAATAACGGCCATCGGAAACAGAGAGGCAGAGAGAATGTTTGAGTGTGTTCTTGAGTAAACTCTATTGCCTCTGTTTTAATATTATTCACCAAAAAAACTGTTTTTACTTGTTTGACTGATGACCTATTATATTTGTAGAAATTCATATTGAATACAGGACAAAAAATATTTTTTTCTGGTCTCTTTTATATTTTTATAGAACCAGTTCCGGTTTGTTACACCATTTTCATGTACCTACAAAACAAACTTTTTTTACCTGAAAATGGTGTAAAGACCGTTACGACCGGTTTCGGTTTGTTACACCATCTTCAAGTAAAGAATTTTTTTGAAAAGGATATAACAAATAAAAAAAGTATGTATTAATTGGACAGAAGTTATTTTCTTTATCCTATATTTATTATAGCAGATATAAATCAAATAAATCAAAGAACTTGACAGTGCTCATTAGAAATACCATACAGAAAAATTCGCAGGATAATATTACTAGTGAACGAAAGTGAGAGTTTTCTTACGGATCTTTCACGTTTCAAACCTTCTTCGACTTATCTCAGGTAAGTTTGAAATTCAATTAAACCAAAGAAAAACTACAAGTTATAGTTGGTTTTTTCAGTCGAGAATAGATATATTAAGTTTTCAAACGTATCATTATAATAAATTGAACCTAACAAATTATCATTGACATTGAATTTTGAAAACTGTAAAAATTTAAAAAAAAATCTCCTTCGAGCCGGATTTGAACCAGCGACCTATGGATGTCTACATTTTATATTCCACTACAGTCCACCGCTCTACCAACTGAGCTATCGAAGGTTACATATTGATAAAGAAATTATAATATATATTGTACAATATAATAAAATAACATTCTTTGATTATATGTATTATATTGTTTAACGACATAGAAAATAGTTTGTTGCAATAAAATACTGAGCTTGAAAGATTTTTATTGAAATAGGTAGATACCGAATCATGAAAAAGTATAATAATCAAGGTAGCTTCTCATTTAGTTCGAGCATTAGAAAGTATTTAAAATAAATTATTCGTATCTCATTGAAAATAATGAAACCGAGTATTTTCGTCTTCAACAATACTGTAGGTATTCAACAAATTCAACAAATTTCAAACCACCTATCAAATTATTTGTCGAAAAACCCATTTTATCCAAATAGAATAGAAATAGAAATCAGATTTGAAAAACAAAATTGAAAGCAACAATTGTTTTCTTTCATTGTTGAAGTGAAAGGATTTTTATTCTTCAGATGGTTTACTGATCTAGTTTTGTTGTCATTTACACAATATTCTCTCTTTGAAGATGAAGATGATTATTCTGGAAAGCTCGCTAGTCACTATTGTGTAGGTACCTAGTAAAAAATCTCGAATAACATTACAGAAACATTTCTGATGAACGTACCTACAACGAAAAGTAATATTGTTCAAATCTTTTGGTGAAAGCTGGAGAAAGGAAAATACTATTCTTTCATTGATCTGAACTAATATTTAGGATAAATACAAAAAAAATTGTCACAACTCACGCACTACACAAAATTATTCGAGCTGAGGTGGGACAAGAAATGTGGAGAACACTTGAACCTCATCTTCTCATTTCGAATTTACTCATTTAGCAGTGACCATTTCAATCTGACACTTTTATTTTCAGAAACGAACTTACATCGTGACAAAATCTAAAGAGAAGTAAACCCACAAACTACACAGATTTTATTAACAATAATAACGATGAAAAATCCATCACACTTTACCAACATGATTTTTTGGCTTATGCCATGGATATATCTCCCTCTTGAGTGAAGTCATCGCCCCCTCCATCCCCTTTCCGTGGATCTCCTCCAGCATATCGGAAATTTCCGGCCCATTACTCACGTTCTTGTTAATAGTCTCGCTAGCTTGTCGAATTTTGTCGAATATCGCATATTTTCTCTCATCGTGCGGCCTCAGTACGTTGTTCTTCTTCATTGAGAAGTAAATAAGCTCCAAAATGCCTTGACTCCTCACCAGGTAGTCCCTCTGAGCCAACCGTTGTAGCCGCTCCTTCTCTTCATACTCCACAATCGACTGAGCCTCGAAGGAGTTGCTGTAGTCACTTCTGACGCTGAGCGGTGTAGAAGAAGCTCGAGAAACTGCTCTACTAGGTGCTGGTTCGGCCAATATAGGTTTGGCTCTTGCTGAAATCCTCTTGGAGGCCTCCAATTTAGCTTTCAGCTGCATTTCGTCTCTGAGAGCATTCTGGGCTGCCTCTCTAGCTCTGCTGGAGGCGGTATCAGAGTACAGCGAGTTTTGTCCCTGTTCGAAGTACTTCATGTAATTGTGTTCTGTGGTGGCACATGGGTACACGATTCTGAACCCTCCCCTATTGGCCATTTCTTGTTTGAAGTACTCGGTGAAGTACTTGGAGTCACTGTTGGACTGATTCTCCCTAGGGTTAGACCCACTCAGCAACCTTTCCCTAACCCGCTTTCTGTCCTCACGAATGAGCTTTCTCTTGTCGCAGATCTCTAGGTTCATCATCGCGAACATATCGTAAAGCAGGGCTTCTTTGACTTCGCAATCCAGTTCTGTGTCAGTATGGAAGCTTGGAGAGTGGTTAACTTCAAGGACTTGGGGGTTCATCCTTTTGTCAAGCAAGATGTCGATTCCTAGTAGCTCACAGCAAGCAGGAATCACGTCGTGGTTTGGAAAACAGGCTGCGTAGCTATGCTTCAGTACCGGGTAAGCGCTGATTATGGTTTTGACGATGACGTCATCGATCCTGTACCAAATTGCTTCTACGTCATGCTTCAAACTCTTCAGGTAGTTGTTGAACCAAGACAGCTTTCTCTTGCTACCCCCTTCAGTGTCCTGGTTGTAGGTCCTGCTGTGTTTGTTCACGGCGTAGTTGGTGAGATGCATGAAAACGTTTGTTATGTTGATGCCGTTTGGCTCTTTGTACCGACTAGTGGCGAACCTGACTAGGCCTTCATTGTAGATGAAGATTCTCAAAGGATCGCAGGATGTGATCAGAGTATACACCCTCAGATCGAACTTGTACCCGTCGATTAGAAATGGTTTGGTGATGTAAACTTGGCAGATTCCTCTGTCACAAGGTCGGATTTCTTTCAGTGTCTTAGTAATCACGATGCCTCTACCTTGACTACCGGCCTCAGGTTTGAGGATGAAGGTTTTGTTCTTGCGTAATCTACTGTAGGTTAGAGCTTCTCCTAGGTCGGCGGGAAAACACCAAGTTTTAGGGAAGAAATTGTAGTCTCTTGGGAACATGCGTAGCATTCTATTCAGGTTTCGAGCTAGTAGGTCTTTCCTGCAGATTTCCAGCATTCCTGTAAATGACGAAAGCAATGGATTATGGAGTCTAGCTGAGGTGTCTCAATATACGTGATCGTTTGAGTTCAATCGGAAGGGGATGATGAGAGGAACAGAATGGTAGGGGCAGAGCGAGGAAATAATCTTCCGAAAAGTCATTTGAAATATATAATTTGATATTTCAACTTAACCTTATAAAACCTTCACCTAACCTAACTTAATCCTAGCTTAATCCTTGCCTAACCTAACCCAACCCAAACCTAACCTAAAACAAAATTCGAAAAACAGACCGGTACTTACATCCAGACCACCACGCACATTTGTGAGTACCTTCAATGATTATAATAATAGTAATATGTCATCACAATAAGTAGTACAAATTGAATAAAATTCAAAGAAATGATGAATAGGCGGAGTTCAGCTATGAGAGCTGCTTTCAAACTCAACCTCGATTGGTATATATTTTCATTATCATTTTATATAATTCGGATATGTGAGAAATTGCCAAAATATTTTTGTATATGTCGTGCCCTATCACTGTCGTGTAAGAAACATGTCTTACAACCTTTTCTTAAAGTTTCTCATTGAACTTTCTTTGAAGTCTGTGGGGATGCTGTTTTACAACTTTGCCGCATTGCCGCATTGTAGGTGAAACTTCGAGTAAGCATTGCTGTGAATTGCCTGGAAATGGGCAAAGTATGTAGTGCTATATAGAGAGCGAAATCCAGGCTGAACGGGGGTAATAAGATTTTTTCGCTCAACGTAATCTGTGATCTGTTTTTAATGACCATTTCAAAGGCTTTTGAGTTGACAGGAAGAATATTTATAGCGTCGAGAATTCCGCCATAATTCCGGTGCTAAAATATTTCAAGAATCAGTTCTAACCAAAGTTTATGTGAATTTTGAGCGATAATAATTTGTATTTTCATTTTCCAAGCCCTAAAACCCTAGAATGCCCAGTGTGGGCGTATTCCCAATAACTACATCAACTCCAGTTGATACGTCAAACAGAGAGTACTTCGACCTCGCCACTGAAGATGACTGTCGTAGTTGCAGTTGAAACGTTTGGAGATTATAACCAAAGAAGACCATGGTCAAACTCGGGAACCAACAAAAACCTAATTTCATTTGTTGAACGCTACAACAATTCACTTCAAGGAATGTTTTGTTATGGTTTCTTGTCACTTTCTAATCACTCAATCTTGGTTACGATTTCGAGACGTTCAAACATATTTTCTACTTCTCACTGATGATGAACAAAAAGGTGCTGACGTCATCAATAATAAAGTTTGCCAGAATGGAATGATTCAGTTTATGTCAGATGTCAAATTCAATAATATAAACGAACTTTTCAATTTTCTCTAAACTCAATTCGAATCGGAATTGTGCATTAGATATGACGAATGAAGCTGTTTTTTTGAAATCAGTGTACCAATTTCATTATCTATTCCAAATATGGACCAACAAGTAGCTATTCTTCTTCATCTAGTTAACCAATAATATAAAGGAATCAATGGAATTATATGGTCTTATGAATGATATACCCTGAAGCGTTTGCTAAAACAACTTTTCCAACAATTATACAGCAACTACACTCCAGGAATATACCCCTGGTAGTAGAAAAATGGATACTCATGATGCTCTCTAGTAGAGCAATATGTATCAATGTAGAAGACATCACAGTGAGAGGGCTGGTCATGAGGGGATGTCCACATCACTGGAACATAGTTCTGGATACCCCGATCAATCACTTCAATATTAATGGATTCTACACAACTTCATATACAGATGACATAATTATCTGGCAGACCGGCAAATTTATGAACACACTGTGCGATAGAACGCAGGATGGACTCAAATTAATAGAAACATGGTGTGAGGAACACACAAGCCAGCGACTGGCTTATTTAAACATCACAGGAGCCATGAGAACAACAACAACCGCATCAATGGAATTAATTAGGGGTCTGACCCCTCTGAACCTGTACGTTAGGGAGGTTGCTTTAATGGTCATGTTAAGATTGCACACGGCTAGTATAAACCTCAAAATAGGAAAGACTCAATTGAGGCTGGACCTATGGCGAGAAGTGCTCACTGCACAACCTCTGCTGCAGGCAACCAGTAATGCAATTGAACCCAGGTTTGTGTTTGATAAACCCTACAAAATACAAATGGAACAGAACACAGAGTCAGATGCTACAAATGCAATACGCATATATACAGACGGTTCAAAAACCAAATAAGGCTCAGAATGTGGAGTTTACTCCAGATCACTTAGCCTAAGGATTGAGTAGGGAATTGAAAAAAATACCAGCGTGGTCCAAACAGAACTGGCTGGTGTCTCAATCGCCACAAAAGAAATAACTGGGAAAGGAATTTCAGGCAAAAACATAACAATCAGCACTGACAGCAGGCAAGCCCTATTAGCCTTGAACAGACAACGTGTAACCTCAGATTCAGCCAAAGCATCGGTAGATAATAACATTATCCTGAGGTGAGTTAAAGGGCACGACAAAAGTAAAGGTAATCGCATTGCCGACTCTTCAGCCAAGGAAGCGGCTGGACTAAGAATTAACACTTCCAGAATATGGGGCTGGTGAACACACCTCTACGCAGGATGTGTGAACAGGAAGATGAGATTGTCAGGCATGTCCTATGCGTGTGCTCGTCAATAAGAGAGTGTGTGTTCGGTGAATCTTAGCCTACACCTGCCGATAAAAAGAAGATATCACCCAGTGACCCGTCGACTTTCCTGGAAAGAACACGATGTATGATGACGTAGGAGAACAACTCTTCGGGAGGATGTACAATGGGTCACATGTGCCCTAAGTGCTGTGGGCTCACCCTCACCCTTTCTACTCTACAGATACAGATGATAAAACTCATATTGACAATATTGCAATAATTGTAGTTGATAAATTCATCAATTATGACTTTTACTCCCTGTTTCGAAAAACTCTAGATTTATTGGTTGAGATGAATCATTGATAAATCATCAAAATTATTAAATCTCCAAAGAAGCCAGCCAGCCGTGCTGGCGAAACGTTAAGATGCAGTTCCAACGACGGACTTGGAACCCGAATGAAGATAGTTACATTGGATTGAGATTCAGTCAACACTTTACTAAAGGTTATAGAATGTCAAGGAGTACATCAGGAAATCAATGTATTTCCTCTGAAAAATTGCTCCTTATGACTCTCTGATGGTTTGGAAACGGGGACGTTTTATGAAGTATACCGATCTAAATGAAGCAGAAACTGACATCTGACGTAATCAAGTCAAACTCCTTTCCAAAATCAACCTCACGCTAGATTTGAATCATGAATACGTTTCAACGTCGGAACGAATGCATTTGAATCACGTTAGGAATACATTGGCTCCAGAAAACGCTTCTAGATTCTGTTGAATATTTGACATAACTAACCTGGAAAATGATTGATTTTCTGAAACCTCCTCATCTCTTTGCACCTATCAACCGTGATGGACAGATCCGTCCAGTACATATTCCAGTTCTCTCCTTCACTAACCTCCCTGTAATTGAATTTCTGAGCCACCCTTCTGATGACATCGTACCTGCAGTGCGTTAAACAGACAGTGACGACCCGTTTCCTCTTTTTTGGGGACTTGATCTTGGTGGCGCTATCGGATTTCTTGCAAATTTTCACCTGCGGGACCTTTTTAGGGGGTTTCTGTTTCTCATCACTTGAAGACCAGTCCGATGAATCGCTGATGTCGTTCAGGGGTATACTAGTGTTCGATTCGCTAGCCATTGAATGGAGAGATTTTGTTAAACGTATACCCTTGGGGGCATGCTATAAAAATTTAATGTGACACGTGGTTCACATCAGTTGACGTTACGAAAAATTTTGCAAGTGTCATTTGTGGGGTTGTTTCTGTGGGCGATAGTGTCGATCAATCAGATTTTGGAACATACAGAGGGTTTCAGCGACAAGTCTGGAAAAACCAAATAACAGTTCTGGTTGATATTCGGAATGTTGTCGGCAGGAGATGAAAGAAAAATCTTCATTTTCACTTACGTGAAGTTATGAGCAGGATATAATTCTGAAGTTATTCCATTTGGATTCGAAGACATCGACTGCAGATGCACATATTCAACGCCGGCAGGAAGTTGCATACCTTAGGTTAGGTTGGTTTCGACCCTCCACCGCAACTCACAAGAGTTTATTGTGGCTCACACCTATTCACACTAGGCCAAATAAACCCAGCTTTTTAACGAAGCCGATTATTTTGTGAGGTGAGTGTTCTTTCAGGTCAGATGGTAATAGTACGGATCTGCCGAACTGTATAATTCGGTCCCAAGCGGGGCAGGCACAAAGTATATGCTCTGCTGTTTCATCATTTTTCGAACCCATGATACAAATGACAGTGACCTGTAAGAAGGCCTGTTAGACATTATAGTTCATCCCTTCTGTAGTTCAACAACTGTTAGGTATCAAGCTCAGAAGGGTGGATAAACGCCTTGAAGTGAGCCAAACCTGGAAGATTCTGCCAGAGGTCCATAAATCTTCTTGCCATCCAGGTGTTCCATGTTTGTTTGGCAAAGCCCAAAGCTATGTCAATGACAGGTTCTGGTCCGAGGAAGCCCCTTGCAGCAGCTCTTTCGCAAGAGAATCAGCAGCTTCATTACCGTTTAGGCCAGTATGGCCAGGAATTTAGACCAGAGACAATCTGTTGAGTCTTTCTATCGAAGACAGTCGTTTTTGGCAATTTGCTCACAATTTAGACGTTACTGGTAGGAGCCAAGAGCTTTCAACGACGCTTGACTGTCCGAGAATATTTTTATTGACTTGTGTGTGAGGTTGGATTTATCCAATCTACCCGCACACAATTCGATAGCGTGAATTTCCGCTAGAAGTAGAGTCGCATAAATTCCTAGGCAGACAGATATCTCTGTCCGGGGTCTGCGACTAGAAACACCTGTATCAGAACCGAAAGGTGTTTTTGATCCATCTGTGAAACAACAACTATCTGCTTTTAATATTTCCTTCTCCTGGAGGATCCGGAAGAAGGAAATATCCGGCATATCCTAATGAGGATCTGAAGGTGATTTCGATTCGGGGAGAAAGTAACCAGGTTCAAATCAATGTAACAAAAGTATAGGCATCGGCTTTCTCTCAAAAGATAAATGTTGCCGAACAGGATATAATAATGCCAGGAAAGACAATGCTGCTTTCTGCTTCGATAAGTCTGTTGGAGGTTGAAATGGATACCAATATGTCATTGAAACTGCCAAGGCTGCTTCTCAAAAGCTTGGAACACTGTTGCGAACCAGCAACTTTTGATGCTTGATAAACTTCTCGACAGACCTTATTTGGAGTATTGTTCTGATGTATGGAGCTCCACACTAAGCATATCCTGAAGATGCTGAATTCCAACCAGAAAAGAGCCATCCACCTAATTGGAGACACCACGAACTTTACTGTTTAAGAACTTTTTCACTTGGAGAACTGCGTTTATGTGAAATAAACTTCCTGAGAACATTTTTCCAAATGGATTCAATCTCCAGCGATTTCCTGTAATTTGTTATGCAAATTACAAATAAGAGGTTGCAAATTTGCTCAGATATGACTGCTTTTCCTGAATATTACGAATTCAAATGGTGCTCAAATTGTGTGAAAGTTATTTTACGGATTTTTTGGCCGTGACTTGTAGGTTCTTTTGATGATTGATGTTTCGTCAACTACTGCTCTAGACATCGTAAAACGCGATATGCTAATGGTTGCAGTGAGTATAAAGCACCGGGCTATGCAGACGACTTAGTCATGTCAGTCCAGGGTAAATACACTAATATAGTGAAGGGATGCATGCAGCAGGGCCTGAATATTATAATAAGATGGACCGAAGAAGAAGGGCTCAACATAAGCCCATCTAAATCGACCATAGTAGAATTCACCAAGAGGGCTAAAACCTCTGAAACTTTGAGGTGAAGAGATACAAGTGTCGGAGGAGGTTAAAAATCTGGGAGTAATTCTAGATTCCAAACTGACCTGGAACCCACACTTGGACAGAATGAAAAGACGCACCTATGGAAAAACATGGGGGCTTAAACCAGACATAGAGTATATTGACTATACAGGGCTTTTCATGATGAGCGGTAATTGGTCGCTTCTGGCAAACTGTTCAATGGATTAACCTGAACATTCCACAGTATGCATAAGTTAATATGAACTACACGCCTAAAATATTTTAGACGAAGGGCGTTGTCGCTTCTACTATAAAGTAGCGGCTTCTTTGATGTTTCAAATGGAACACCCCGTATATAATATCATATTATGATTCATTATCACTTTTTCAACAAATTCATATACTGTTTCCCTATACCTATCTATTACCGTTTAGAAGATATAAATTAATTTCGACGTTTTTTTACCAAACATAAACTTTTATAAATGCTGATAATCTTGAATTCTCTTGCACTAAAACGATCAAATTTGAAATGAAGTGGAGTGATACTAAAAGGATCTTCACTCCGAGTCATATTTTCATTTGCTTCATACAGGGTCTTCAAAAAATACAGATACTTTGGTCTCATGAAAAAATGAGTGAAACTCAATTTTTCGAAAGGAATACCCTGTATATTTCAACATTTTTGAGCTCTACATCCAATTTTGAATTAATTTTGTTCGAATAATACTATTTCTATTTTGTACCGTTTTCAAAATAAACTGTTTCAAACGGAAATTGACATGGTGTCCTTGTTCATCACTCCTTTTTGTAAGACATATTTCGTTTGATGTTTCTCAATTAGTAACAGATAATACAATAAAAAGATAATTATTGAAATACTCCTTAACCATCGAATGAAACTTATCTTCAAACAATAGTTTTATTAACGCTGAAACACGAACTGAAAATAATAAACCCATAAATTATTGAGATGATTTAATCGTCAGTATATTTCAGAATATGTTCAAACACATCCCCACCTCTACTTAAACAAACATGTAGTCTCTTCAAAAGATTGTCATGTGTAGCGCTTCTGATCAAGTCTGGAGCCAAACTATTGAAAGCAGTTGTAACTCTCGATTTCATATCTTCCATTGTTGTTATTGGAGTAGAGTGAACCATATTTTTAATGAAACCCCACACGAAATAATCTAATGGATTGCCATCTGGTGTTCTAGGAGGCCAACGAAAAGGTCCATTATTACCAATCCATCTGTCTTCGAAGATTTCGGTTAAAGCTTCGCTGACTGAATGAGAATTATGGGGTGGAGCACCATCCATTTGGTACCATACACGTTCTCTTCCTGGTCTATTATTTAAAATCATTTGAATTCCATTCCTCAGTAAATCTTCATATTTTGATGCATTCAAATTATCATCATAAAACTC
>WOGM01000707.1:0-11566 GCA_015342125.1 Leptinotarsa haldemani | reverse complement strand
TTCCTTTTCGAGACCTTCCTTTGTATTACAGAGCTCGAAGGCACGGTCTAGTAGAGTCTTGATGATTCCTCTCTTAGTCGATTGATGGTGGTTGGATATCTGGTTCAGATACTGTCCTGTGTGAGTGGGTTTTCGATATACAGTGGGTTTCTCATTTAGTGTTGGTCCTCTTCACCAATACGTCTAAGAAAGGCAATTCTTTGTGGACTTCCTTCTCCATTGTGAAATTGATGGAAGAACTTACGTTGTTGATGTGCTTCAGGAAAGTATCTAGTTCTGTATTCCCATGTTCCATATTATGAAGGCGTCGTCTACGTATCTCAATCAGACTCGGAGCTTCTTGTGGGCTTCTTCAATGGCTATAACAGGTGAAAGTGGCGATCCCATTGGGAGTCCCTCATCTTGCGTAAAGAATTCAGTTGAAAGTAACATGTATCGTAATGTTGTTCTGGTAGTTTTTCTATTGAGTATACCTAGCTTCGAAAATTGGTAACTGTTCAGTTGACAATTATGGTCATTTCGTTAAAAACTGGATAAAAGTATTGGGTAACTAAGTCATTGAGTATTATTGCATGTGCATTTCTGCACTTCAATTATGAAAGTAGTACGTTATTCATCGCTGTAATACCTGAAATTACTTGGATAGGATATATCTAGTATGCAACATACTGATATGACATTATGAATGCGAGAGCCACGTCCTGTGGTAATTGCTAATCATATGTAGCAAACCAAAAAAAATTACATTTCTCAAGGGGAAATAATATATCGTGTTCTAATTTTACATGTACTCTGAGTGTGATTTGCAATCAGTATGCAAAAAACTATCGAAACCTAAATTGAAGTTGATTTTCAATTGACTTTGAAAATGATGCACTATTTAGTTACACCAATAATTTTATTATTAAGTTTTAGTAGATGGAAATGGTGATTTTCTCAATTGAGATATTCTCAGAGTTTTCTACAGGGAGTTTCGCTTCAAACTGACACAAGTGCAGACATTGACCTTTTTTTCAGAAGCAAAAGTTTACAATTGTCGGCAAAAATTAATATGCCGAGTCCTATCTATAAGTGATCAAATCACCACCGTTGCCCAAATCTAGAAAGGGACTGATCTCACGTTTACCATCCTATACACGTTTTGACCAGATAACTTGTTGATATAAAGAATGAATTTTATAAAAGCATACCGTAATTTATGGCCTTTGTGTATAGAGACCTCTTTTCAGAAAATTATTTTTTTTATTGTATCATCCCCCTTTTTATACGATGTTTCTTTAGGAAGAATCCTAGCCGTGATCAATATCTGAGTTGATGAGCCTTTTCAAAAAAATTGTCTTCTTTTGCTTTTCCAAGAATTTCCCCCGCCTCACTTTCAACTGACGACCATAGGCTGAAACTCATTTTCTTGTTCAGTAACATAAAAATCAGATATCGAATGACCCCTTGAAAATTCTGTAAGGATTTGCGGTCTATATATGGAATGAGGTGTCTAAAATTTTCTGAGATATTTCTGTGCTTTCGATTAGTTAGTCCAATAATTTCAATAAGGCCAGTCCTGATGCATATCAACAAATCTCGGTAATTTTATTAGTTGAAATAATTTTGTTTCGATAATGCACACATATTAATTTTTATAATCTTTTGATATGAAAAAAATCGTTCATAAAAATTTACGTTTTCTTGATTTTTTTTATTTCACTACAGGACTGTATACCTACCAGTCAAATGAAATATTGGATTCTAGATCATTTCATCAAGAATGTAGTGATATATCGAAATAATTTGAGAAAGATTCATTGTGGCTCTCCGTGTAAATGCTACAAAAATTGCTACTGTTACAAACGAAAACGATACTACGCGATTCACTCTGAAACCGCTCCTGTTTTTGATATCGGTATATTTTCCAATAGTTTCGAAATATCAACGATTTTTCAACAGTAATTATCGTCCAAGGTTAGATACCCATAGGAGGTCATGAAACATTCAAATTGATATTGTATCAAATTATTTCCACCGTAACTCTTTATAGTTGAATATTATAATTAATTACTTTGACACCAGATGGTTGGTAATAAAAATATTCGTGGAAATATAGGGTTTGAAGGCTGGTTGGTTTCCGGGTTTTGCCGTGGTCTTTTTTGGTTATAATCTCCAACCCGGAAAACAATCAAAATATGTTCGTGGAAAATTCCAGCAAAAGCGCTAATTTGGAATCAATCGAACTCTGGTCGTATACAAAGCAACATAGGTTCATTTAATTTTGTTATAAATTTCTTCGAGTGTTATTTGGAAATATTTTTTCAAAACTTTTGTTACTGACCAGTAATTCAATTAGTCTGAAACGTAATGACACCAGCCGTTATTATTGTGTGACGTATTTTTTGATTGTGTTCGTGTTCGTGCATTTTAATGTGACCTTCCAAGACTAGTTTATATTCTCGAATTGGTACCATATTCAATTTCAGAGAAATCACTTGTTATGACATTGGCAGTGAATTTGTTTGCAATTTAACTATATCATTGATAATTATAATTTGTCAATGTTTTTAAAAGGCTATTGATTCGGTAGGACAAGGACAATATAATTTATTGCACCTCATGATTCTAAGGAATTCAACGATTTGAGGGAATTCTACGTTTTTAATGTAAACAAAACCTTGTTCATACCGTTTCAGAAATGATTCCAATTATATTAAATTATTGTTCAATGTCTTTTTATGATAATTTTTTTATCAAATGACCCCGAGAAAAAACACCTAAAGGTCAATTATGATTGAAATGATTATTCTTTCAATTGTCTGCATATTGTTTTGTAGGAAGCAACCTCAATAATAATAATGATGATAATAATAAGAACTCTCTCCGCGGCAAGTATCAGCACAAACTTCGATAGATCTGGTCATCGGAACTGTCGGGGAAGAACAAAGTTGCTGCAACACATATGCTTACCGTTCCAATCTTACTCTACTCGTTTGGAGTAGTGAAGTGGACTCGGGAGGAGCTGTAGCAACTCGAGCCAAAAAATGATGCATCTCTATAATAGGAGTTTGCATCCCAAATCGTTCGTTCCACGGTTGTACTTCCCTCGACAACAGGGAGGCCGTGGACTTTTGAGTTTGGAGTGTGCACATGACAGAATGGTGGTGCATGTTTCGTGACCATGAGAGAGCAGGAATGGGAGCATTTCTTTTTAGGGCAACTGTCTGAGCAGCTGATGAACTTGGTATAGTTTTCGACACTGAATGAGGTGACCACAACTCTGTCACCAAGTTGAAATCCGTTCAGCAGAGATCACCTCATCTCTGCAGAAACACAAGGGGTCTTCTTCAATAACATTGTAGACATTGGCTTATCAAAGCGCCTGACGTTCGCTTTTCTCAGGTCGAGTTAGCTGAAGTCGGAGACTGAGGGGTTTATCATTACGCTTAAAAAATATATATGGAAATAATGGAGTACTTAAAAAAGACAAACACATTTACGAACCTTTCAAAAGTACAAACATTTTTGAATAAGTAATAGTAATGAAAATTAAAATTGAACCCGTGCATAAAGAATTGAAAAGGCGAGTGTAAATGAAATGAAATGAAAAAATCTGTTGAAGAAATTTGGTTCGACGATCTCATTACATTTGTCCCTTGATGTATCGTATATGAATCCTTTTTCCTTATTTTCAAACATGTTGAAGTTCGTTATTTCCTTAATATGGTCAGGAATGAAATTGAACGCTTTGGGTGCAATATAAGAGAATGATCGTTGACAAATAGATTTGCTCATCTGTGGAATGGTGTCTTTGTCGGGTACTATAATTATGCGTACGGTAACTGGCGTGGTTTTTCATTTTTTTATATTACAATATAACACACAAACAATATAGTTGCCTCAGGTCCAGTATCCCGCATTCCTTATACGAAAGATCTGTAGAAAATCGGTGGGGTTTTTCTATAATCAACTTCAGGATTCTCCAGATTACAGTTTACTAGTAACGTCAATTAATAGATCATCTCAACAATAAGAGGAGACAACATTTTTGGGTTTGAAGATAACAGAAAGTCTCAAATGGAACAAGCATATTGATACGAATTGTAAAAAGATATTCCCAATATTTTATTGTATTCAACAACTACGGTGGAATGTAAATACAACACTCTTATCAATGTACTATCATGCATACTTCCATTGTAACATTTCCTATGGTATTACAGCTTGGGAAGCATCTAGGTGATTGTTCCAGAATACTCAAAATTTTGCAAAACTTCAAAAGCACACAATACAGTGGAACTATTGAAGAATAATGATTATCTTCGTGAAATCAAAGTAGTTGTTGCATCATTCAATTTCGCGAGGAGGATATAGAAATGTTATTGAACTAATTATATTGGTTTCTAGAGAAAGTCCATGATATTGAAGTTTCAACATATGCTGGAAGGACCAGTTTGTTTACTTTAATTATCTGTTTCTTTTTCGTTATCTGAATTCAAACATATTTGAAAATGCATCTTTTCCTAACTGATATACGATATTGAAGCTTTCTCTGAGAATTATGTCAGAGAATATGTGATACTCATATCACATCTTGAAAAAGTTTCAAGGCAGACAGTCTTCAACATTCTGAAACGGAATGAGGTTATTGAAGATATTGAATAAAATACTGTACAATCACCATATCGTTTTCTAGGTCATACAACAGTTGCTGTAAAGACTCTGAAGGATGATGCTAGAGAATCGGAACTCAATGACCTCCTCTCCGAATATCAACTACTCAAAGAAGTCTCTCACCCCAATGTGATTCGACTTGTAGGAGTTTGTACTGAACCAGAAGGACCCGTATATCTCATTATAGAGTATGCAGAGCATGGATCACTGAGGTGAGTCTGAAAATGAAGAATAATTTCAATTGAAAACTAAAAAAAATCCAACGAAATTTGTTACGTATTTCAAATATTGGGCAGTGATGGACTGTAGGGAATGAAATGAACTCTTCAACGCATTACTCGAATTATAACTTATTCTTTCTTTCTCCCATGTCTTCAACGACACTGTTTCCTTAACTAGTTCATTAGTTCTTCGTTGGATATTGTCATATTCTTCTGGATGAAATTTGGTTCTCCATCGACTGTTTGCAGTGTAGGCAGTCGAGGTCTCCTCATACTTCATTTGATCTAAGTGACTTCTGAATGAACACTGTCCAGTGAATATAACTGGATGAAGCAAACTAATGGTGCATCGCATCAGTTCTTCAGCACCTTTCCAGATGGTGCCTCTATCAATATTTTTCCGTGTGTGTTGTCGGGTGCATCACATTTCCTGATATGGTTCCTTACCAGTCTCTTTGTCACCCTCAGGTTAATCATTACCCCCTGTGCTTAAAATTGATACTTCCTGCGATCGATTGGCAAATTTCTTTCTCTGTGATTGAAGATAATTCCTGCCTCAAAGTATAATTTTAACGGTATGAAAATGCATTGCAACCTTTCTTCCAAATA
Organism: Leptinotarsa haldemani; assembly: GCA_015342125.1. Classification (NCBI taxonomy): domain Eukaryota; kingdom Metazoa; phylum Arthropoda; class Insecta; order Coleoptera; family Chrysomelidae; genus Leptinotarsa; species Leptinotarsa haldemani. The sequence continues at coordinate 6,080 of WOGM01000707.1, read as the reverse complement.
CCTCCGATCAATTACTAATTCAGATACTATTTCAGGTACTCCAATCGAACGTATCAGTCTTGTTTATCCGTTAGTTTTGTTTTATATGAAAAATTCTGGGTGTTTTGGTTTCTATAATAGTCATAAATTAGCAGTATCAAGGATAAGATGGAAGATGCAGGAATGAAAAACCAGAGACTATGAGACTATGTAGGAGCAAATATCAAGGGCGTTTTGGAGTCTCATCAATGAGATCAAGCTCTGAAAATCAAGAAGCATCAAAATTGATCTGGAAAGTGTGATGTGAAACAAGCCGTTAATTTCTTATTTTTCTCAATAGTAATAATATTCTATACTTATGGATAGTTGATTGGTTGCATAAGGAGTCGAAACATAACCTCTTCAAAAAATACATATGTGGTATTCATCGACAATCAAATGATTTTTTCTTATGAGCACACTTTAGAAGTACCTGTGAAATTTTTGCTAGTAGAAAAAAAGACAAAAAACTGGATTTCCAACTTCAATACACAAAATTTGAAATTTATCGGCTGTAGAATCTAACGATATTAGTCTTTAGTTATGATTCAAGCCTGATGTGATTTCACTGTTGATGGAAGTAGTCAGCAAATAACCCAAATAAATAAAATTGATGGTGGATATATCAGCAAGGTCTGTTGCGAGTTCAGTGATGAACCATTATCTACTTCAACTGAGCTAGCGAGTGGAAAAATTATTGAATTTTGAATGAATGAACAGATTGGGTAGAAAGTTTTTTCAGACGAACCAACCATCGCAAGTGATGTGACTTCATTTATCATTTCGAAAATATCATTTTAATTTTCAGAAACTATCTGCGGCGAAGCAGAAAACTCCAACAAGATTTCATCAATGACAAGTCACCACTACCCGCGAAGGAAAATGATGAATTCAATTACGATGAACCGAAGACCAGTGACATCACACCAAATACTCTTCTCTCTTTCGCATGGCAAATATCTAATGGAATGGCATATCTTAGTGATATTAAAGTAATTTGAAATACCAAAATATCAGTTTCAAGGAGTTGAAAGTTTTCTGTTTCAGTTAGTGCATAGAGACTTGGCTGCAAGGAACGTATTATTAGCTGCCGACAAAGTATGCAAAATATCTGATTTTGGTTTAACCCGGGATGTTTATGAAGACAATGCTTATTTGAAACGGAGCAAAGGAAGAGGTAAGCTCTATGAATCGTAATTGAATTAGGATGTAGCTTAGGGTACATTATTTCCGGATCCTATTATTACTTACTTCACAGAGTGGGATGTACTCATTGGTTGATGATATTTTCGTATCCTTCCGATTGTATCGAGGCTTCGTGGACGAGACCCGATCAACGCAATCTCTGGGAAAAATAATATTTATCTCAAGAGTTCAGTTCCCAAATAATACGAGCTAATAATAAATGTTTGAATGAATATGGAAGAATACACAAGATTGTCAATTTTTTCAGCAGTAAAAAGACAAGGAATATGGACTCATTCGAATACATACAAAATTCCCTACCTCTCACACCCACAAACATATTGTGTGAGAGACATTGCTCTAGAACTAATAAAATCATCAAATTATCTACAAACCAGCCTAAACTTACCTATATTGTTCGTTAATGGACTGACGCCTATCAGAAACCAACTACTCTCCTGGCTGGCGAAGGACGTTGGATTATATCCGACAGGTGTCAGTGCACGATTCTCCACTGAAGTTATTTTTGTATATGCTGTTGGTGATACAATTGCCGAAATTGATTATAAATTATTGTAACACACTTGCAGACCGGTTTCGGGCTGTTTGGCCACTCGTCAGTGCAATGTAGTGTCTATCATCAACATAACAATAATGATTTTACATAATTGGAAATGGAATTCCTTCAGAGTATCATTTCTCGAAATTGGCTGAAGCGAACGACAACAACATGTTTGCCATCGCCCCAACTGCCTTTGAACGAGGTTACGAATAATTCGTTCAGGCCAGTGTCAACTTACGTACACTACACAATACACAAATAATATAATCCAACGCCTTCGTAGTATAAGCCAGAAAAGTAGTTGTTTTCTGATACGTGTCAGTTCAATAACCTACAGTGTAGGTGAATTGAGACTGGCCTGATTGAATTATTCTTGTAGATAATTTGATTTAGAGCCAGTTTTCAAGTACGCACACCTACTTTATGTAATAAAATCATATTTGGAAATGAAAATCATAGTAGAAATGTGTCAGTTGATAACCATCGAGTACGGTATTCCTTGGATTCAGTACTGATACCCGTATTATTTTTGGTATATGCTGATGACCTGATGGAATATTTCCTAGGATTATCAGCGATTCATCAGTGAGTATGCAGATGACCCTAGTTTTATAGCAAGCGAGGTGTTCTGGGAGAAGGAAATAAGAGGTGTATGGACAATTGAAAATATGAAGTTCACAAACGGTAACATTTTGTTATCTCGAAAATGAAGATCTACAAGCTGAATATTGTGTTTTTATAAGACTTTTAGGCATCATGTTGGACTATAAAATCATCATATTGTGAAGAAATTTGCTATATTTTGTGATTTATGGTTAATTTATGTATAAGGAATTTTACTGAGTATGTATTATGCGATCATAAACTGTCACGAAGAAAATTGCTATATTTTGTGATTTATGGTTAATTTATGTATGAGAAATTTTACTGAGTATGCATTATGCGATCATAAACTGTCACGATAGGGAATTCAGAATTGAGGTACCGAAGTACTGCATATGATGATTCCAATGACAGTGACCTCTGAGAAGGACTGTTAGACATCGTAGTTCATCCCTACTGTAGTCAAACAAGCTCCAAAGGGTGGATAAACGCCTTGGAGTGAGCCAATCCTGGAAGATTCTGCCAGAAGTCTATAAATCTTCCTGCCATTTAGGTGTTCAATTTTTGTTTGGCAAATTCTATAGCGATGCCAATGACAGGTTCTGATTCGATGAAGCTGCTTGCAGTACACTCCTTCGAAAGAGAGTCAGCAGTCTCATTGCCTTCCAGGCTAGTTTGGCCAGGAATCCAGAGCAGAGACAATCTGTTAAGTCTTCCTATCGAGAAGAGTCGTTTTTGACAATTTGCTACAACTTTAGACGTTACTCGGTAGAAGCCAAGAGCTTCCAATGCCGCTTGACTGTCCGAGAATATTTTTATCGACATGTGTATTGGGTTGAAGTCTTTCAATCTTTCCGCACACAATTCAATAGCTTAAATTTCCATTTGAAATACAGTTGCATAGGTTCCTAGGCAGGTTAATATCTCTGTCATGGGTCTGTGACTGAAAACACCTGTACCAGAAGTGAACGGTGTTTTTGATCCATCTGTGAACTAACAACTATCTGCTTTTGATATTTCCTTCTCCCGGAGTTGACAGTTGGAGGCATAAAGCCAGAGGTCATTTCCAAGGTCAATGCCAAGATATTTCACCTTCGTTACAAATGGAGTGACCTCATCATTGAGGGACAGTGACTTTGAACCGTCCAATTTTCTATTTCTGGTGAAGGGGATTATCACAGTTTTGTTGGGGTTGACAGACATCTGGACATCATTACACTATGTAATTTTGGGGAAATAAATAGTGTAGAAACCGTTACGTGCCACAATTATAAGGTTATATTTTACAAGACATATGTTTCAAAGCTGACTCAAGAACTGTGATCGACCTGATTGGTGGCTGTCAGAACCCAGACGGACAAAAGAGATACGCCAAAAAGAAAAAGCAAACGTCAGAGATATTCTGAATCAACTCTGTGGAAGTACATTACAACATCAACATCGCCTTGGCCCGAGTTTCACCTTCTGGGTCGGTCATCAATCGCCGTGTCGTGAAAAGGGATCACAATGGTCTTGTTGAAAGAACTGGAATTCGGAGACAAAAATCAATAGCACATACGGATTATAAGCAATCGGGAGAAGCAGTGGAAAAAAAGGGAGAAAGGTACTGAGTATAAGCAAAATCCTCCAAAGTGAGAGACACTGGCTGGTTATATCAACTCTAGAGAAACAAAATAGATCAGCCCAAATTGCAGATGAGCTGAAAAGGCCCCTTTTTCGTGACTTTAAATATTCATTCAATTCTAAAGACAAAAATCACCAATTGCCACATCACAAAATAATGAAGCAAAGGCGTTGAACAAGATAGAGTATTTTGAAGAGAGATGCAATGTTACGCTATTGAATGTTGCATTCGACACTGGAAATAGTAATTTGAAAATATATACCAGATGCAAGCGAATTATTCTGTACTTAGCAACAATTGTATGAAAGAAGACTCATAATTGATATGCCAGGAAGTTAATTCTGACCACGCTCATCGAGTTACATAGTAAATGAAGTCAAAGACAACTGCGAGACAAAATTAAGAATAAATCATTTGAAGGAACAATTCAACAATCAAGATTTGCTGTGGAAGTAAATAGTGGAATAACTGAATAAATCAAAAGTATGATTGAAGATGAACTGAACTCTGGACTCTGAGTTATTGATGAAGTTGTTGGTTGAATAACACAAGGGTAATAAAATTCAAAAAATTGCATCAAAGTTGAATTAGCATAAAAGTAAAATACAGCAATTGGCATACATCTGTGCCCAAATATTGTTTCAGATCCGATAGAGTTAGGTTAGGTAAGCTGGTTTGATTTCCTGGTTTGATCTGTTTCACTACTTCCATCTCATAAAAAACAGAATATATTTTCCAGTATGTCAACATACACACTTTTCGAAAAATATTCAATTGATTCTTCTTTCATTCGCAGTTCCTGTAAAATGGATGGCCCCAGAATCATTAGCCGACCACATTTATACAACAAAATCAGATGTTTGGAGCTTTGGTGTTTTAGTTTGGGAACTAGTAACTTTAGGTGCAACTCCTTATCCCGGAATCGCCGTTCAGAATCTGTACCACCTTCTGCGTCAGGGTTACCGGATGGAAAGACCCAATAACTGCTCCCCAGCATTGTAAGTGAAGTTGTCGAATTCACTCTGAGGATATATTGTAGTTATTTTCGAAGATGATAAATATCAATATTATATTACTGAAGAAAATATTATTGAATTCATTTTATTCAGTGAACAAATAAAACTCTAAGCAATGAGTAAATTGTATTGAACAAGGAAAATGAATTATTGGAATGAGTAATTTGCATCAATTTGATTTTAAGTATTCAGTAGTGGAGAGGAGAAGACATACTTCTCCAATTTCACATAAAACAATTATGTCAAATTGCAATTTGTTCATGTTCGGTTCAGAAATATGATCTGTAATATGATCAAGACAAAATTCACATTCAGAGAACTTGTTATGGAATAAAAAATATGAAACATTTTGAAAGTGATGAATTTGGAAATGGTACCAAATCTGTCAAATCCTCTGTGAGGCAACAGACTTTAATTTATCACACTTCTCATTTCAACTGAGAATATTGTAATGCAGGTTTGAATGAATTTCCAAAAATGGTATTCACCATTGATTCATAAGGAAAAATTATACTTCAGTTTTCTTATGCATCATTTTGAAACGTACAATATTGTTACTTGTATCTCTCGGTGTCTCTCCATGATGAAGTCTTCAGATTTTTTTTGATTTCTTTGAGAGTATTGACACATGGAATGTTTCTTTCCCGGCTTTGGGGCTATGTTTATGAGATGGTGCTGTTACTAGTTAATAACTTTTTCTTTTAGACGAAGGTTTCACAGATTAAATACATATTTCATATTCATTTATATAAATGGTTTGTCAAAAATCATATACTACAAGGGACACCTTATTTGCTATGCCGACGATACCGCTTTGATCTTCACCGGTGAACATTGGAATGAAGTCAAAAGTTTTGCAGAAAGTGATTTGGAGAAAGTGTGGTTGAATGATAATTTACTACCTTAAACAAAATGCATAACATTCCCTCCAATTTTCTGGGTATTTGTTACCTTCCACAATCTGAAAAATATAAAAATTATAGTTATAGTTTACCCCGATAAGTTACTGCGTAGAAATCAAAGTATTTTTCACAAAGAAAAATCTTTATTTATCAGTAACTTGTCGTATTTA
>WOGM01000706.1:0-11570 GCA_015342125.1 Leptinotarsa haldemani | reverse complement strand
GAATTTATTGCAGAATTCAAAAATCAATTGAAAATACTGGGTTACCATTTAAAAAAATTGGCGTCGGTGTTGCGATGCCCTAACTGATTGCGTCTAGTGCTGGATCTCTACGTGAATAAAAGGACCCTTTGACATCAAAATTATCTGCTTTCACGAAATATGGACATTATTTTTCATTTTTTAGATATTTGCCCGCGGAGTTTTATAAAGAACACCCTGTATAGAGAGGCAATTGAAATTCAGAAACACATGGATAATTCCAATAGAACGGAAGATCTAATGAACATTAAATGAATCTAGCTATCTGTCCTCAATCGTACATAAACACTGTCATTAAATTTATTTGAGAGAAAGCCACTAGCACCTATGATTATATAAAATCGGAGACGTATTCCAGAAATGTAGTTTCTCGAGCAGGTCGACTGTTGATAATGTCTACCGTAGTTGTAAACGAAGCGTCAGATATAATAACCTGCAGGACATGGCGAAAACACACTCAATAATGGCAATCATTATTATTATTATGAACTAAGAATTGGTTTAAAGGTGGTGTGCACATTAATAGACTTCAGATCACCCTTGATTTTTTTGCAGAGTTTATCAAGAAAAAAATTGAGTGATTCTGCTAGTTACACAGCTGACTAGATTCGACATGATGCTCTCTCGGTGGCACGTGAAGTTATCAACGTAAACTTCCCCGAACACGATGCTAATGAGTTCAGTAGTGGATGCCGCGAACACCAAATAAAAAAAGTTATTATAATGCTTGTTTTCCTGATCTTAGTTTGCTTCTTTGGAATAGTGAAGTCAACTCAAAGAGAGCTGTATTCATTCAAAGTGAAGACTTCATAGAACTCCATAGAAATGTGTAAGACAAATTCAATATCAGCTATTTTGCCGCTTTTCATACAGAGCTACTTTATTTTCCAAATTTCTTCGATTGATGTCAAATATGATTTACATATCTGTAATGATTTATTTATTTATTATCTGTAATGGTTTATATATTGTTTTATTTATATGTATTCGTGTATGATCATTTTTAACCCTATAATGATTGTTCATTGTATATCATAATTTTAATATTTTTTAAAAACTTCAGCATTGTTGTCTCCATAAATTTCTAGCACTAGCTTCGTCAATAAGGATTTCTTGGACAATAAAGCATGATTGATTTATTGATTGACCCACATTCGTACAAAACACTGTGTAACAGAAATCATTGTGTATGTTATATAGAAACTATTCGATATCAAAATATGATAATATATGTAATAATAGGCTTCACAATGCGAAACTTCAACATTCTCTCAGCAGTTCGATAATCTGATTGAAATGTGAAAATATCGAAACAAATTGTTTGAATGCTCCCAATTTAAAATCTTGTTGACAGAAATCAGAAATAACATATCATTAACTGTATCTCGTCACGTTATAGTTTTCCCGGCACTGTAATTGTAAAAAATACGTCAGCCGTATCTATAAATTTCTGAAATATGATATTCTGTCGAGACAGGATACAATGATTCTTTTTGAAAAGCAATAATTTACGATACCTCATTGTTGAGTTTCTAATAGAATGCTGGTACCCCTGAGCAAAATATGTGCAATGGTCTTTTATAAGTGATTTATAGAACGCAGTTTGGCACGCAATTGTAATAACCGATGCGATGGGAAGAATTTATTGATTGCAAGCAGTTAATGGTAGGTTTTGCTGATGTTGATGAATTAGAGAAGTGGAAGTGTTAATAATATCGTCAGAAATTCATTCACTCATGTAACGAATCAGCTGGTGGTTGGAAAATGTTTTGCCTCGGAAACTTAGACTATAGTGAATATTTCAATCAGGAATATGCCCATTTGAAGTGTCACTCAGCTCAGAAGAGGACAAGTAGTAACATGTTTATACAGGGTCTCTCTCATTGGTGCTTCCTATCTTTAAATTTGATTAAAGTGTGCGTGAGATATCATCGAACATTTTAATTCGTTTGAAAGACCTATTTCAATCAGAAATATGCCCATTTGAAGTATCACTCAGCTCAGAAGTGGACCAGTAGTAACATGTTTATACAGGGTCTCTCATTAGGTGCTTCCTATCTTTAAATTTAATTAAAGTGTGCGTGAGACACTATCGACCATTTTTATTCGTTTGATAGACCTATTAATGCCATTATGTGTGGAATATGAACAGCCAGAGATGATCCAATACAAAGAGCACACGTTGTCTACTCATTTACATAACAATTAAAGGTAAACATAGGGTATCATTAAATGTACTAAAATGTACTAAAATGACGAAATGGTACAATACATAATAGTAGAAATCATTTAATGACCCTCATCAAGTGAGGGAATGGTGCATTGATATGCATTAAAACACACAATTGAACTATTAACAAGAAATGAAAATTAAAAATTAAAAAGATTTCAAGCCAAGTTACTTAACGACGTTTCGATTGTTAATATCCACAATCGTTTTCAGATGATTACTTAACCGCGGGTCGCTTGGCGGGAGTTGGTCGTGTTCCGCTTGATTATAGGTTTCCATATGTTGCGTATCTCTATACGCTATCTTGGCCAAATTCGTTGTTGGACAACATATATGCGACTCCTTTGATTTTTTTCCTAAACCAGTGTTTCCCCTTGTGGATGATTTCAGCTTGGGACCACTTGATGTTATGTTGATTGGTCCAAACATGCTCTGCTATTCCTGATTTGCTGGTTTCTTCTCTGTATGTTTCTTGTGCTCGGCAATGCGAACTTTTAATGGCCTCTTAGTTTCACTGATGTATGATTCTCCGCACTCGCAGGGTATCCGTTAAATGCNTTCCCAAATCTGAAGCAGGTTCTTATGTTAAATTTGGACCCAATTCTTCTTATCCTCTCTGACAATCCTCTGATGCAGGGAAGTACAAGTACTGGCTTTGACGGCTTCTTTTCCTTGTAAGGATCTTGCCGATTTCTAGCCAAAGTCTGTTCCACCATCACTGTGGAATACCCATTCCGTTGAAGGTCATTTTTGATGATGCCTAGTTTCTTCTCGAGACCTTCTTTTGCATTACAGTACTCGAAAGCACTGTCTACTAGAGTTTTGATGATTCCTCTCTCAGTCGATTGATGGTATTTGGATTCCCGATTCAGATACTGTTCCATGTGAGTGGGTTTTTGATATACAGATGTTTCTCATTTAGTGTCGGCTCTTTTCTCCAATACATCTGAGAGTGGCAATTCGTTATGGACTTCCTTCTCCATCGTGAAAGTGATAAAAGAACTTATGTTGTTGATGTGCTTCAGAAAAGTGTTCTGCATTTCCATTACTCCATATTATGAAGGTGTCGTCAACATATCTCAACCAGACTCGGGGCTTCTTGTTGGCTTCTTCAATGGTCAGAGTTTCGAACCACTCCATATAAATGTTGGATATCACTGGTGAAACTGGCGATTCCATTGGCTAACTTGAATAATGAAACGTCACTCGAAAAAATGTATTTATTTTTGTACTGGTGTACTGGTGTTCCATGTAGGTTTTCAAAATCTCATTCAGCAAATGATATATCTTGAGCACGTGCTTATTCAGAATAAACTTCTAGTACTCAGCCGTTTTGAAAAAGTTTCAAATTCCCACAAACGTCTGTACAATACAGGATTGAAATAACCACAGGAAAAATTAACCATATTTGGGAGAAAATTGTCATGGTAGTTTACAAAACTTATCAGAAGTCAGGGGGTCAACAATCACAGATATAATTTATTATCAAGATTTATTATCAAGATACGAAATAGTCTGAATATTCTAATAGTCATCGAAAAAAAAGTTCTCTTATCTTAGTTAGTGCATTTCAAACGCTAGCTGATCTCTACGACATAGTCAAAATAATGTACTGTAATAATGTACTGTTTAATTGAGCAGTTCAATCTTCATCTTGAAGATGATCACTTGGTGATCGAAACACGTGTCGAGGTATTAAAAATAGCGATTTGGTGTTGAGAAAAAACTCCAATAATATTCGTTAAAACAGATATTGTCATCTATTCTGGTATTGTTTGAAAGGAACTGGTTGCCTCTGTTACTTTTACCAAGAACATATTTGCGGCTTACATTAAAATTTAGTTTTCTTTCATTAATAAGAAAGAATACCCTTCATGTGCACATTTCAACCTCTCCACAGAAGACACATTTTGTTGGATTCTAGGTCAAGTTGAACTAGGATTAAAATGAACTTGTAATCTAACACCAGACCCATCAGGTCTTATAAGTGATTTAGGATGAACCACCGAAATGTTCTGAAAAAACACCTGAATATAAAGGCGATGACATCTACAAAAATGTCATCTTTAGGATCGACAAAAGACTCAATTTTTGAATACCAAAGATAAACGAGGCTACCCAAAGGAAGCGACAAACGAGGTTCATCCTGTCTTTTCCTGCAAGGCAGCCTGTGATTCAACACTAGACAACGCTGTTTTGACCTGCCAAGTCTCCATCTGAATATGGCATCTATAGATGCCTATAGATGCCTACGAAGACGTAGGGGGATGTGTCATGGCCTTTACATTCAAGCTTGTTCTGTTCAGAACAGTTTGGTGGTTCAGCCCAGCACCACTGACGAGACCTGCTGGGTCAAAACAGTGCTGTCTGGTGTTGGATCACTGCTAATATGCAGTGGAAGACAGAAGACAAATCTTGTTTGGCGGTCGATGTCAAATCATGGCTTTGCAACTGATCGCCTCTGGGAGCCTCGTTTATCTTTGATATTCTACGATTGAGTCTTCAATCGATCCTCTAGATGCCTTTTCATATATGTCATCATCACTTCACATTTAGAATTAAAATGTCTAACTGACGAATCAGTAAGCCACTAGATCTGCAACATCTTTTCAAAAAATCAAAAAGCCAAATTTGATTACATGAATAAAATTTTAATATAAAAGTACATATCAAGGGATATACAATCTACAAATGGGATATACATATAATATATATATATTCAAAATTTAAAAAATCTTGGGTAGCTGAATTACTCCATCCTAATGTGAATAATTATGCCATTTTAATGTGAATAATTTGTCGTTTTCATAATGCTACCTCCTTACATCATAGAAATTTTCTGGAGTAAACATAGATTACAATCAACGAATATAGTAAATTTAAAATAATCCAAATTGCGATAGACAATGACCCATACAATAGTTTATATTTGAAATTAAATATTAATTTCAACATTTTGGTTTAATTTTCTTCAAATACAAATCCAATTCTCAGTAAATCACACCTCAAAGTTTGTAATAATGACAAGTAAAAAATCTTCAATTGATTAACCACTATAAAAGTTATGAGTATATAAATTTCATTATAAATTATTCAACGAAAATGGTATGCTATCCATTAGAACAAGAAAACAGAACAAGCTGCATTTCTAAATATGAATTTCTTCTTTACTCTCTAAAAATATTTGAAACCCCTAATAGTAGGGAACTTAACTTCACTGATATAAAAATATTACAATAGGCTGATATATTTGAAGATAGTAAAATAATAAAACGTACATTCTTGTAGATTTCTCCATAACTACACAAACTACACAACTATACTGACAGTCTTAAATAAAGTCCAAATCATTCTCTTTAAAATTACAATGTTTGAAGACTCAATTTGTAAATGTTGAATCAACATTGATAATAACCAACTTCTGTTCATTACAAAGTGGTGTACTGTTTGTAAATAATGTTTCTTAGTTTGAGAAGGATAGCTAACTTTATTATTGATCCTTATTTAATATCTGATGTATGCAGAATATTAACCTAACCAAAAAGTTAACAGAATATGTTTCATCATTTCTCGTATCATTGTTATTCAGATTTGGTACAACTATCTAAAACAAAAAAAGATCAGTCTTTTCAGTTACTACTTTATGAATTTAAAATTAAATATTATAGATGGTAATTTGAAAAAGTGGAGATCTCAATATTTCATTAATGATTATACTACTACCTATCCAAAATAAGGAGGACCAGGAAGAGAAAATCGGAAACCAAGAGAGATACAAAGTTGGTTCAATTAGGAAAAAGTTGCAAATTTTAGAATTAGCTCCGGAGATATTCGAAAAGTACTGGTTGATTTTTTTGGCGTTATTTAATAAGGAGATATTAAAAACAAAAACACTTTTATTGACACTATTTAAGTTGTACAAGATTTTTTTGATTTGATGTTTCATCCCAGAAAAATTATCATAAATATTACTTTTTTATATAGACCAGAAAAAAGAATCACCTGTTATAAGTTAGCCTTTTTGGGCGACACAATTTCACTAATACACAATCAAAATTTCCTAACTTTTGTGTTGCTTAAACTTTCTGATTTTCTCATGTGGGCCCTCCTTATCTAGGACACTGCATATTCCAATCATCCAAGCGTAGGCAAACTATTATAGAATCTCAGCAAATCTATGTATTTTTTGAGGTTCTGAATTGGAATTTCAATTTTGTAATCTTGTGAGACGTCAGCTTCAAATTGAATGTCATAAAAAACCTAAAAATATCAGTTTTTCAACTATAACTGAAAAACTAACTGTAGAGTGAAATTTTATTGGAATATTCAATATGTGTTGGTCATTTTTGAGGAATTGGCATAAGTTAATGAAGCTGATTGTTGATAGACCTGCCAAATCTGCCAAACTACTCCCCTCATTTCAACAGATAGTGTCTCAACACCTTTGAAAAATTATAACAATCTGACTGAGTTATCGAACGTCAGTTAATACATCAAGAGCTGACAAATCATGTACTGATTCTACAAGGTGATAGCGTGCCCCTAGTCATCATTTCACACTATTGTTGACCTCATTACGTTTTTTGCTACTGCTAACCTGTTATATATAGCATTTATGATGGAATTGGCCGATACTTGATGAAAATTCATGACGTATTCAAAAAACACTTCACTTCTTCAGGCGTGTCTTTACAGACTGCCTTACAATGGCCAAAGAAGCCATTGTATGGCAAAACGTATTGCATTTTTGTAAAACTATTTAGTGAAAATCTCACAATGAAGAATTTTTTTGAATATTATACAGGATTGTTTCTACCTGGTGACTTTTTGACCTGTCTCACAGAATAATGTGCTGACATTTCTTTACCACTTAAAAAAACAATGAGTTATGCATATGAACATAGGAATAACAAAACTGCTTAGATGCATCCCTGGTTATCTTTCGCCTTCTTCACAAAGGCAGCACTCTACATTTGTGATGGACCTTCCATATTTTTTAAAAAATGAACCTTATCTCTTTTTAGTTGCTACAACGATGTATTTTAAACACTTTTCCTTCACAACCGCATTCTTTCTTCCATCTAGTAAAAATTCTTCAAATACTATGCTCTCTTGAAATTACCCCCCCCCCCTCCAATAACTGAAATCAAGTCAGCGAACACAAGTAGGTGGCCTTGAGAAGATTCCCTAAGGAGGGAAAAAGGAGCACAACAAAGGAATGTCGGATTGTGGGTGGTTAGGAGTTCGACAGGAGTTTAATTTACAAAGTGAAATGACATACAAGTTGAATTCAGAATTTAAGAACATTTGAAATCTTTTGAAAATGGAAACAAATCAAATTTTGCAATAACAGACATGTAGCTTCAACCTTAAGAACAATGCAGAGACCATTCAGAAGTGTTTATATGAATATAAATTGAATTAGAAGTCCATTTTACAAAAAAGGTTTAGAAAACTAGGGTGATATAATAAACAAAGTTATACGAACTATTGACAGCCACCTTTCTTGATTTCCTGATTGATTCGGCCGTTACTTGATGAAGATTCATAGTAATTTCAAAAACTACACCTCATGATTTGATCTCCACAAACTTTATAATTCCATTGGTTTTATTATTGGAAATACGATTCATTTCATTAAAAATAATCAGTTACTTTCAGTTATATCAGGAAGAATAGTTGAACCTATTTCTTTTAAACTAGCCCCTTTGTCAATCATGAGCCTCATTAGTTAGTTAGATAATAAACAAATCTGATTTCATTGATATAAGTACACCACTCTCAGAGTGGCTTCTTTTTCTTTTTCCCCCATGAGTCAAATATGGCTTTTTTCATTGAGCTCTAGGGGAATCAAATAATATCTAAATTTTAAAGTTGATAAATGCATTTAATAAGAAATAATATCTGCCTAAATTTTGTATGCAATGAGTTCTTTCAAAAAACAGTTTTCGAATTATGATGTAAAAACAAACTGAAAAGTGATAAAATTTGAGATATTTTTTTCAACTTTGGATGATTGGACTAATATAAAATTTGAGTATAATATTTATACACCTATATTATTGAGTGAATGAGTGAGGTAATGGCACTAATAATTCATGTTTACACAATGCAGAACGTATGAAATTAATGTTTTCATTGGTCGATCTTTCCAATAAATATTATAGAAGGCTATTTCAATATTTCCAACAGAAAATTCAATCATGTCACAATTCTCAACTGATACTTCCCAAAATAGCAAATGTTCATAAGAATTTTTGAGGCGACTAGGTTAGCTGTTGAAACACTCTTGTAAACACTTGTTTATATTGCTGCACCAAATACACCCAGATAAGTTTAATAAAATGAGAATCATTTGAAAATGGTGAACAAGCTGATTTATGATACTGGGTAGGTACTTTACAAAATGTTCATAAACTACTCTCAAACCAAAAAAAACAACAGTAAAATAAAGTTGAAATTGAGTGGTTAATACCTTTCCAATTAATAAAGAACATGTACTTATGATGCACTGTTTGGAACCTTCGGTGTAGTAATGAATATTACTGAAGAAGATTAAAACTGGTTAAAACAGTCGTTATTTTTAACACCTCGACACGTGTTTCGATCACCAAGTGATCATCTTCAAAGAGGAAGATTAAAGCTGGTTAAAACAGTTTTAATCTTCCTCTTTGAAGATGATCACTTGGTGATCACTGGTTAAAACAGTTTTAATCTTCCTCTTTGAAGATGATCACTTGGTGATCGAAACACGTGTCGAGGTGTTAAAAATAACGATTTGGTGTTGGGAAAAAACTCCAGTAATATTCAATAAAGAACTTGTTGAAATCTGGTTATTACAATGATGAATTTGAACACAAGAATTATTTGGGAAGCCCAGTAAGTCAGATAACTGTTACACATATTGAAAAAAGTATACTCATTTCAAATAATCTCTGAATTAATAATGTATTTTAAGACATCAAAATAAAACATCAAATTTCATAAAGCATAATTGTAAATCACAATGAGAGTTCTTTTCGTATAATTGCGAATTAATTGTGATACAATAAATGAATTGAAATCTCAACCAAAAGTATAATATATTATTGACAGAAAGGTAATTTCAAAAGGTTTTTTGTTCACTTTCTCTATTTCAGTATAAAGAACAGTACATTACCCAAAACCTAACTAATTAAATAATTCTTTTCTTATCTAGACAGTAACATTCCAAAACAAAAGTTTCGTTAAATTAGAGATCACTTTGAAGATAGATGTATATTAAAAAAATGAAAAAATCCTACTACACATTTTAAATTTGCAACTTGGCCATCTGAAAGTTGGCAGAGTAGAATACACATTAAATTGAAGTTAACAGCGATACTGCAACTAAACAATTTCGAAATGTTAAATGACATATTGTAGATGATGTGCAAGCTACTCTTCATAAAATAAGCATTGAATATGATCATAATTTTGAAAGTCTGATTCAAAACAGTATAAAGGAACATTTGGAGATCAATCAGATTGAATACAAGGCTTAATGAACAGATGTGGTTCAAAAAAATATAAAAATCAAAATCAGCCTAAATCCATTATATAAAAAACCCTGCATAATAAAATAAAACTACTGACTTTGCTTCTATTCCTGAAAGCTGGGATACATTTCTCTTCTAAACTATTATCTAATCATTTCCAAATATTTCTGTTTGTGCTTGGCCAACATATCAGCTACAGTGACTAAAGTTTTTATGTTTGAATTGATTTTAGCCACTGCTTGGAGCTCTGTAAGATGAGCAACACAAATGTGATGTAGTGTAGCGAGTTCTTTGGCAGTGTCTAGTTTAGAAGTGATTCTTGGTTCGCCTGGATCTCCCGCCATAGATAATTGATCAAGAAACACAACCATCCTCTCTTTATTTTTCAAAATGAATGGATTAACTACTTCCATATATGGTTCCTGAAAGATAACAGAAAAATATGGAAAATGAAAGGTCATTTGTTATGAAATGAAAATATATTATTTAATCTATAATAAGGTTTAAATCATCTGGTTTGTTAATATAAAATTAATTAATGGGGATACTAGGAGGATCTAGTTTAGGACTAGTTATTCTTTCTGCATAGAAATGACAAACTCAACGTCGAGGCATGATAGATTTAAACAGGATCTTATACAGTGTGAAATGGTGAAATGGAATCAATTTATTATTTCAATTAATGTGCATATTTGTGAAAAATCTTGAAACACGTCAATTTTCGCTTTTGAAATTATTTCCTATTACTCAAATGGAATGAAGGTTCAATTCAATACACCTCGAAGTACCTCTCTTTCATTTATAGAATGGTGTTCCTGTAGAACGAGTGCAGCGCTTGAAGATGTTCGTTAAAAAATAATACAGTATCAGTAAATATCTCAAATATTGGTGATACCTGATACTTCTCAATAAATCAATGCAAACTGCCAAAAAAAATTTCAATCATCTCCTGATAATGCTTATTTTGTTAGCTATACGCGCGTCGAGAGACAGTATTGTAATTTTGTGAGAAAATTATTTCCATTAGATGCCTTAAAAGTGTTTCCTATTCAAGTAGATATTTCATTTATCTTTCTCAAGTTTCTAGGAAAATATTTATAAACTTTCTAGAGCATTAATTATCATTACAGCACACAAGTTCTCTGCAAAATTCCTAAAAAACGCTGAAGTTTTCTAATAACACTATTGTATATGATCATATTCCTTGTTAAATTGTTTGGCATTGAACCCTTCAACTGATTATTCTGTCACATACTAAGTCTATGATATTATTATTGGGCCATATAAATATAAAACTATAATTTTCAAAGAGATTTGAAAATATATTTTGATGTGATTGACAATATTTCTTGGTGCTCATTAAAGGTTCAGACCTCTACTGAAAAATGTGTTAACAGATTTGAAACCTATGAGAAAAAAAAAGAAAAACCATTGTTTTTCTATTTATCTGAAATTTTCCTGTTTAGAAGTATATAAGTAGGTTTCTTTACATTGAATTGAGATCTTTCTTTTTATCGGTCACCCTTGATATACAATTAAATCATTGTTCTCCTTCATTTCCAATTCATATCGTCTACGAATTCTTAGAATTTCTTTATATATACAAAGGAAGCAAAAAAGGAGCCCTCAAACCAGTGACGGCTCGTGCGTTGGAGAACAGGGGAGGCTTAAGTCATATATACTATATTGTTACGATATTTACTAGGGTTCGTTTTTAAAACAACAACACTCACAAATACTTAGACAACTTTTATTTACACAACTACGGCACTGATTACAATTCA
>WOGM01000705.1:0-11566 GCA_015342125.1 Leptinotarsa haldemani | reverse complement strand
TTAATACATCGTAGCTTACGGCCAAAAAAATATTGAAAACTCATTTTTATAAATTATAAATCATTGATGCATTTCATCAATAACTAATAATCAGTTTTTATTGTTAGTGTATTCAATTCTAATTCATCCTTAATTTTAGACACCATGATATGCATATATTAGTGTATTGATTTATAATTTCAATTTGATAATAATTCCATTGTGTAGATACTGTAGTGGATTTTTCCGTTTGTATCCCGAATATATAAATAAAAATAAATAATAACTGAATGGCGGCCATTTTGAACTTTTATTGGGGGGTATATAATAGTTTCAGAATCAGTTCGAGGTGCTTCAAATAGACGAAGAAATTTGGTGTTCCATAAAAAAACGTTCTAGAAGCTTTTTGAGTCGCCCTGTATATTGGAAATACTGAAAAAACACTTTAAGCTATATCACCTAACATAGTGCTTCAATGTTTTTCTTGCGAAAAACAGTACAAAACAAATAGTACAATCGAATGGACCACTATCGTCAAGTGGGTAGATTTTATCTGGTGTCCCACTAGGATCAGTTCTGAGTGCAATTCTTTTTTATCTGTATTTAAATGATCTGAGAAAGTTTTACAATTTTTGCAGATGACACTACCATCCTCTGGCATGAAAAAAATGTCCAGCGACTATCATAAGGAACTGAATGGCATATATTTTCAGAAACGCTTCATACCACTTCAGAAAAGCTAAAAAAATTCCTATCGCAGCCACAAAACACTGTAAGCCTGCCGAAAACATCGCTACTGTATTTAAGAGTGTGCAGAAGAATCCGAGGCAGTCGATTTCGCGTCGCTCACAAGTACACGGCCTCTCGCAGACGACAACCTGGCAAATTCTGCGTCGTGATTTGGTCCTACACCCGTACAAAACTTGAGGTACACTATCATAGACATCGACGTGTGTTCGCTGAATGGGCTCTATAGAGTTGGCGACTGACCCTAATTCTCATAGAAAATCATCTTCAGCGATGATGCCCATTTCTGGATGGTTGGGTTAGGTTAGGTTGGGCTAGGTCCAAAGTGAGTGGGTCTATTCCACCTCCACCGCAATTCGCAAGGGTTTCTTGTGGCTCACACCTATTCACATTCGGCCAAATAAACCCAGCTTCTTAACGAAGTCGATTAGCCTGTATGGCGAGTGGTCTTTCAGGTCAGATGGTAAGAGTTCGGCTCTGCCGAACTCGAAAGACCTGATTCGGTATATGCTTCGGTATATGCTCTGTTAATGAGGTAGTCGAATAGTTAAGTTGCAAGATTCTCACCTTCATACCCACGAAAACCTTTCCATATGAGGGTTTTTGCACGTCAGCTACACCTGACGATGCCTTAGATTCAGCCGTGCTTTTTCGCCTCTGCTTTTGGTGAATCGTCACTTGAGCGCAAATGTTTGCTAACCTCATGGGGGATTTGTTCCCCCACCTGAGACAGATTCTGCGTACGTCTGTCAAGAATTTGGTGCAAGGCGGTTTAAGGTACTCCGATCTTGAGAAAACGACTCAGTCGTTTCCTGACTGCACCACAAAACATTTTTATATGATTCAGTTGTTGGATCAGAAGTTGGGGTGTTGAGAAGCTCTTGCCCCTGAACTAAATTTACACGGAGGTCAGTTGGAGTCGTTAACTCGACATCCATCTCCTCTGTAGAGTTTCCTCTGAACTAAATTCACAGGGAGGCCGTTAGAGTCGTAAACTCGACATCCCTCTCCTCTGTAGATTCGCTCCTGAACTAAATTTACAGAGAGGTCAGTTGGAGTCGTAAACTCGACATCCATCTCCTCTGTAGACTCGCTCCTGAACTTAATTTACTGAGAGGTCCTTTGGAGTCGTTAACTCGACATCCATCTCCCCTCTCGACTCGCACCTGAATTCAATTTACAGGGAGGTCAGTTGGAGTCGTGAACTCGACATAAATCTTCTTTGTAGACTCCCTCCGTAA
Source organism: Leptinotarsa haldemani (assembly GCA_015342125.1). NCBI lineage: Eukaryota > Metazoa > Arthropoda > Insecta > Coleoptera > Chrysomelidae > Leptinotarsa > Leptinotarsa haldemani. The sequence goes on along the minus strand of WOGM01000705.1, from coordinate 9,599 downwards.
CTAAATTTACAGGAAAGTCGGTTGGAGTCGTAAACTCGACATCCATCTCCTCTGTAGATTTGCTTCTGAATTAACATTACAGGGAGGTCAGTTGGAGTCGTAAACTCGACATCCATCTCCTCTAAAGACTCAGCGTCAGAAATAATTTCTAAGTTTACTCTGTCCATAAAAGTCCCACGAATAGCTAGGGATAGAAGGTCAATCACGGCAGAGCCCATTACCGTGACAAGGTGACGCTAAGACGAGAGGGCGCCCCGTATTTTGAAGGTTCCGTAGAGGCAGCTGATAGGCTCAGTGCCATTCATCCTCTCGACACGGATACACACACCTTAGGATTAGGCCATCGTTGGGATGCCATTCAGTTAGGGAATAACAGAACCAGAAGTGATTCTGTCATTCCCGTATCCAGCGTGGCTACGTGGAAGCAGGCATCCGATGGCCGGTTTGCTCAACCTTCCATCCCGAGCCAATACACACACCAAACACAGCATGCACACTGCACAGTGGCTCAGGCAGTGAAAGATGAACAAGGACAGCTAACCCGCCTGGATGGATGGGTACATGAAAAAACAAAATTGACAAATTTGGGTCGATACCAATCCACATGAGATTCAAGAGAGTTCAACGCATGGTAGAGATTTTGAGCTGGCAGCGTCATCGGTCGATATTTCTTCGAGAACGACGTTGGCCAGTCCATCACTGTCAACGGCGAGCACCGTAGGTCGATGATTACCAACTTCTTTTGGCCTGAATTGGATGCTCTGAACACAAACGAAATGTGGTTTCAACAAGGCGGGGCTACGTGCCATACAGCTCATGCCACATAGGATATTCTGCATGAGCGACGTGGGTGCATGGTCATTTCACATGGAGATGATGTGAACTGACCACGAAGATCGCGCGATTTTATCCCGTTAGACTTTCTTGATGGGTTTTCTCATGTCGCAGGTGAATGCGAATAAGCCACAAACCACAGCGGTCCTCAAAGCCAACATAATCCATGCTATCGGACAAATTAAGCCTGATTTATGCATCACAGTCATAGAAAACTGAACGTTTCGGATGCACTCCATCAAGAGAAGCCATAGCGGACATTTGAACAATGTTATATTCCACATAGAATGGCATCAATAGGTCTTTCAAACGAATAGAAAGTTTTGATATCTCTCACACAATTTGTTTTATTTGAATTTAAAGATAGAAAGCGCTTTATAAAATTCCATATTATTATATAAAAAAATTGGACTATATCTGGATTATTACTAAATCAACCAGATTGATTTTTTACTGTCCATCTTATTTTCAGTCGCAACTACACAAGCAGAATTGAAAAGTGAAAAAATTTCATTCAAAACAGAAATATAACTGAATATTAGCTCAATGTGTCACTTACAATTAGATCATGAATAATATTCTGCTGATATGTTGCCAGGTTCAAAATTTGAATTATGAATGCTTCGAGTTCTGTACAGCTCAGATAATTAAATCTCATTGTTTTGTTTATATGAATATTTGAATAAATTACATCAAACTGCACGTCGGAACCTGTTAAGTATATTCAGTGACTCAGTTTTTATTCGCAACTGCATATGATACATGAATCGTTGTTTATCATGAATTAATCCCTGAATATCTGTGGAAGTCATCATTCGAACATGTTCAGAGAAACTGATTGGTTCACTGGGAATTTTATTGAATATATTTACATTTTCATTTCTATCGAGAGAATTCCCTTGAAGGGGAGGTTCTCCAAAGAAAATCGGCAGTAGAAATTTCTGCGTTGTCAAATCCTGATTCTACTGACTAATGTTGACTAATAATGTTCATCAATCGACAGTATACTAAAATTCGTAACAAATTTAGAAATGATCATAACTTTTCCGAAGTGTAACGCAACTATCTATCTACACAGGAAGTTACCGCAACACTAACCTGTTTATACATAACTAACTATAAACCTAATATTTCCACAATGTTTATATTTTAAAATGTGTTAAACAAATGGTGATGCAACTTATCGTGATATTTTCGTTTGTTTCCCAATGAACGAACAATGAAACAACATACGTTAAGTAATTGATCTAAAGTTGAGTAGATACGTAACAAAAAAGCGGTGACTAATTCTAATAAATAATAGCGATGCCTCGACATATCTGCATAGGCAAGATATCAGGTTGCAAAAGAGTACTTTTTGTTAAAAAATAAAGCTTATAAAGTAACACGATTTGCCATCTAGAGGACGCTGGAATTTTTTTAAAGTAAAAAGAGGGTCGTGGGGGTCCTGAGACGTTTTTCTATTCAATTATCTCAATTTTTTGAATTTCGATAACCGATTTGCGGCAGAAAAGTATTGATTTCAAGGGTCTCAAATAGCATTTGATTCCTTAGTGGCAGTAAGCAAATCTAAAGAAATGAACTTTAATCGTCCAAGCCAGTCTCGGATATACCTACACAGTAGATTGAATGAACAGACGCATATCAGAAAACAACTACTCCCTTGGCTAATACCACGAAGGGCGTTGGAGTATATCCGACAGGCGTCAGTGCAGGAATCTTCACAGAAAATTTCCTGCAATACAACTGAAAAAGTCGACCTTTAATTTTGGAACGGGCACACTTTGGGCACATTTCGGATATGCAGTTGGTTAGTACCTCGTCCACAAGATGGAGTGACATTTTGTTGTTCGCTCCAACTTAGGAAGAGAAAGTAAATACTCTGAAAGAATTCCGATTTTCAAGTATGGAATATCATTTACTTCAGGTCGATGATAGCCACTATCTTGCCCTGATGAGTAGCTAATGAGTCCGAAACCTGTCTGCAAGTGTGCACGTTCCAAATTTGAGAGTCGACTCTTTCAGTTGTTTTGCTAATTGCATATGAAGGAAATGTTCTGTGAAGATTCCTGCACTGAAGCCTGTCGGATATAATTCAACGCCCTTCGTGGTATTAACCAGGGGAGTAGTTGTTTTCTGATAGGCGTCAGTCCATTCAACCTACTGTGTATGTATATCCGAGACTGGCTTGAACGTTTAAAGTTCATTTCTTCAGATAGCATTTGAATTCAACCTCGCTATTATTTATCTCATACATGAGAATTATTTTGAGCAAATGTTCTACCCGAACTCCTTGACACTATAAGTTCAAAATCATTCCTGAAATTTTGGAATGTTTCTGGGTTAATGCTAACACAAGTTTTGGTAATTGGGAGTCTGAGTTCCCGCATTGTTCCAGGTTGAGGAACATAAACTTTTTATTTGATTATTCCGAATAGAAAAAAATTAAAAGGGCTACGGTGTCAGCGGATGTTCCAGCAATTCTGGAATCCTTAGGTACCAGTCGAGATGATAGTAAACAACCGGATGGTATGTCTCTCATACCATGGAAATACGGTAAACCTGTGGTATGGGACTTCACTTGCATTGATACGGTCGCGACTTTCCAGATAGCCGAAAGTTCTATCTCTGCTGAAACTGCAGCATTGTCGGACGAAAAATTGAGACAAAAAATGTAGCAAAATGTTGATGACAACTATCTGTTCCATTCAGTAGGGGTTGAAACTTCTGCTTTTTATGGCCCGGAGTCTCTGTTATTCGTTCATGAATTCGGAAGGAGAATAGGCCAGGCAACAAATGTTTTTTACCTCTTTTTTGATAGAAACAATTAGTATTACTATTCTGATTCCCTTTCAGTGGAAGAGCTTCATGATGCAACAGTCGAAACCCTTCAACACTTGGAAAGATCGATTGCAGCTTGAGAAATGGTCCTGATGCAGATTCTGTGAAACATGTTCCTCCTTACGAGTCATTAGACAGTTGTTCTGAAAATCTTGCGAAGAAAATTGAATTAGAAAATTTAGGAAACACTTGCTACATGAATAGCATTTTACAAGTGTTGTTCAGGACGAAAAATTCAAAAGACGAGGTTTTAACGATCCAGTCCGTGCAAAGCTTATTGTTAAATCATCTGAAAATGGAACTTTTAATGGGTGACGATCAACTCTATTGCCAAACATGCGCCAAACTATATGACTATTATATCATAAAATTTTCATTTCACAACGACAAAATACCAGAAATAAGCTCAATATAGGTTTACTGATTCCAATATCATCATATATAATGAAAAATTTTTTTTAACGATTTGCATAACATGTCCCACTGAATTTAGATAGTCTGTAAAAAGTTTATGATTTCGAAGGCATTCAATTCTTTAGACGAATTCTATTCAGACAGAAATTCAAATTATATAAACAATTAATTTTAATTATTGTGTTTCAGTATCTACTGGTATTTAAACTATTTGACTTTTTTAACTTTTTGTTTAATGTTTACATTCAGCTCTAAACTGTATAGTTGAAAATTGTATATTTCTTAGTATAGTAACACTTTGTCAATGAGATTTTATCTTCGACAATAAAGTACATTTTGATTTGATTTGATTTGATAATTGGCAAATCTGAACAAACACAAAAAACAGTGATTACTTCCAAATGCACCTACATTCCAAGGAATTAAACATTGCCATCGCTAAATTGATAGATAAATCAGTTAAACATTGTTAGTGGTATATTAATAATTCTCAGATCGAACTAATTAATAATTCCCAGATCGCACTAAAGATGAAGACTGGGAAAAATGAATAGAATTTGAAAAATAAAAAAAAGAACTTACTATCTATCGAGAAATCTGATGATACGAGTCCGGAAAGTCGATAACGAGAGTTATTTCAACTCTGGTGGTATTTTATTCATACATTTGGTGATGTGTCTGTATGTCTGTAAAATTATGTGTGAAACATTGGGGGAGAAAGCAAACTTTCGTCTAATGTTAATATTATGTACATCTGAGCGAAATGTTATCTTATTGTACAAATAGGGGGGGGTTTCAGTATTTTAAAACTTTGCAACAGAAGCAGGCAGAGTGAAGGAACCTTCGATCACTCATATTAAGCCATTTGTTTATTTTCAATGTGTATGAAATCCTATCGTATTTTTTGATGTCATAGATTATCCTTAAGCATCTATTAGAGCATCTGTTAAGAACTGTGGGGCACTCTGTTTTTTAAAAATTATGAATAATGTCTTACTATTTCTGTAAATAATCATGAATACGTACCAACAATCATGAGCATCTGTGATACAGTGAGATTGAAACCAGCCGTGTTGAAAACTTTGATAATTAGATTTTTCATTAAGTTCACCATGGATAGACTTTGAAGAAAATTGAGACTCAAAAGAATGAAGATGGATTTCACCCAGCCGTTTGCTTTGAAACAAGTCATCACTTTGTCTTCTCCTGAATGAATAATGTTTCCTTGGATTTCTTCAAATTCTTTTTCAATTTCGTTTTGTGTTGTGTTACGTAGGTTTTCCAAAACTGATTTTGAAATGATTTTGTTGTTTTTGAATAGGTGGTAATGAGGTGTCTCCGTTCCAAAAACGAAAACAAATATTGAAAAGAGTACCGCTAGTCCGGGTACCACACATTTAAGTAATGGGCCAATGTCAATTTGGTTTGTACTCATACCTAAGATACTGCCAATTTGAAGTGAGACTACTATTGTTGTTAATATAATTCCTCTGGACGATTTAGTGGCAATTTCTCCGAAATAGATGGGTAGAACGGCCAAAGTTCCTCCCCATGAGAATCCCATTAAAAATTTTCCACAACAGATAACTCCAATATTCCCAGCAACCGACAATAGTAAATATCCAACTGCTAACGGCAATCCGGTGGAGCCAATTGATATTTTTCTTCCGAAATAATGAGCCAGAGCACAAAAAAATAAACATCCCTTCAATCCTCCAATAATATATATCTGCACACTTAGTCTTTCGGCAACATCATAGTCTTCTAGTTTCGAAATGATTCTCAGAGAATCATAAATAGCCAAAAAATGAAGCAACAGCCATAGATTTCCTGAAAATTGGGAATTATTTCAATAATGAATCTAAAATATCTTCACTATGAACTGATTAATCAGATACAGTATGGGACACCCCATTCGACAAACCAAATCAATAATTTTTTTGAAAATTTCTTATTTATTATATTTGAATCGATTAAGGCTGCAGTAGAAAAATATTTTGGAATCTACAGGGTGTCTCAAAAAGTGTGATATATTAAAGTTGTGTTTCTTCAAATGGAACACCAGTTGACGAAAAAAATAATATGATTTAATATGAGGCACTATGTACCTTACCGATCTCAAGTCATTAATTTTTTAATGGAAATGCTAGGTATAGTTGGAAAGTAAATAGCATCGGAATGAATGAAAATCATCCCTTCGAATTCTGACCAAGCATGAAAGTTGTTTTTGGATTTCGATTCCGATTAAACTCGTTTCTCAATATTATAGAGAATGTTCAAAAATCATTGTCCTTTTATATAGTTTCGGTCAGTGATAGCTTTGTTATTTTAAATAGAACACCCTGTATTTTTTTGGTTTGAACAATATAAAATCAATTATCTTTCATTTCATTTTGGGGTTTCCTAAACTTGATCTAAATTATTGTTTTCTCGTAGAATTCTCATTGACAAGTGTTATACTTCACATTATCGAAAATATTTACTGTTCACTAAAATGGAGTTATCATTTACGTTCTAACAGTAGTTCATTGAATAAATTTCACAATTTTTTTCCATCCAACTGAAACAACAACAAAATATGAAACTCAAGTAGGTGCTCAAAATGATGAAGATCCTGTTGAATACAAAAATCTACTCTCCCTATGAAAGTTAGGAAAAATCGAGATAAGTTGGATCTGATAATCTCGCTGGACAATTTTGTGATTCTCCCCTTCCAATTCATTCATTCGAAAACACATTTTTAAAAATTGTGTGTCACTGAATTTGTAATGTGCCGGAGCTCAATCTAATTGTAATCACATCCGTTGTCTATTACTTTGCGGGATATTCTCCAGAAGCTCAGGGAGATCATCTCGTGAAAATCTTTAAAATTTTTGACCATCCAACTTTCCATAAAAAAAGTATGGCCCTATAACTTATGTACCTATAATTCCTCTCCACACGTTAACAGACCATCCATTCTGGTGATCCAGAGTGCAGAAAAAATGGGGATTCACATCACTATAAGAATGGGAGTTGTGTTTGTTTACTGAGCCATTGTAATGAAAAGTAGATTCATCATAAAATAAAATGGAAACTAAAAGAATGCTCATCATCACTTGACTTGTCCAGACCCGACAGACAAAACTCGGCTCGTCGAAAGTGCAACTGGATGCGATGCAGGTGAAATTTGTTTTCCTAATTGTCCTAGAAATGCTCCGTCTTCTCATCTCTGAATATTTCTCGATCTTACATTGGCTCGTATGAGAGTTTCCTGATTGATCTCAAAATAAGAAATTAATTTAACCCACTTCCAAACATTGGTCTATTTGCCTTTGCATGAGCTACATTTCTTGTTTTACGAAATTCATGTAGCAATCGTTTAAAAACCAACTTTTTTTGATGAATCTGGCTTGGATATTTTGGGGCATATACCTTCGATGCCAATGGGCAATTCTGTAAACACCCACCAATCGCTAAAATTATATCTATTCGCCCTTGACTGAATGATTTGAGTAACGTAAAACACAATAATTGTTAATACGAATTATCTCAACAAGTTGAATGAATGTCGTTTCAAAGCCATCTCGAATCAAAAAATGCATTGAAATAAGAACTACTATACAGAGTGTAAAAGCGAAATGGAATGGATTCATTATTTCGGTTACGTTACATATTTTAACAAAATCCCAAAAATATGTCAAATTTGAATTATAATTTGACATATTTCAACGAAAAAATGGTACCGCTACCTTCAACCCCTTGGTCGAATGACAGGTTCAACCCCCAATTTTTTAAATGGGAAGTATAGGCTTGTTATATATTGTTTGAAAGGTCTCTTCATTCTTCACTCAAAAATGTTTTGCAATAATTGCAATCATAAAGACAAAATAAATCAGAAATTCGATAAAATCCACTCAAACTTATTGCAATATACTCAAAACTTATTTCATGTTGAGGTATTGATAATCAGGAGAGTAAGCAAAAGTCATAGTAATGTTCTTTTAAGATGATATCCTTTAAAAAACTGTACATAATTTCTGTGACAACTCCATGTCAACTTGTTTTGTATGTTACAACATTAGTATTTTGAGTATGAAGTTCGTTAACTTCAAGTCTGACAAATGGTTAAAATTCATAAAATAACAGTGTTACAAATTATTAGTTACGGAGATAAAACCCGAAGACAACAGTAAATGGCTCGCCTATTTCATGAGAAAGTTTCTAATTTACCGCCCATATCTCAAGGAGCAATAAGCAAAATAGGGAGCTTGGGCAGGTGCGGCAGATAAAGAAGCAGCTGTCAATGCAATGAGTGATGAAATCAAATTAGTCATGATGCTTGAGTTTGAGGAAAACCCACATACATGGAGTAGACAGGCATCCACTTCAATCAATTCTAGCCATACATCGATAGTAAACATATTAAAAGACATTTTGTGAGCAAATGATGGACATGTTGGAAAACAATATCACCCAATAAGGAGACGTTATGTTTTCTGATGAGTGTACTTTGTCTTTGAACGGTGATGCTAATCGGCAACATTGTCGCTACTGATCAACGGAAAATTCTCACTGGATGAGAGAAGAACACACGCAACACCCTCAAAATGTTAATGTTTTGGCAGGGATTGTAGGAAACCATATCATTGGTCACTTTTTCATTGAGGGCAATTTGAATGACGATAATGATTTGGCACTACTTCAAAATGATGTGATTCCAAGTTAAGCAAATTTATATTCTGATCAAGAAAACCCTCAAGTTCCAGTGAATACGAAATGGTTTCAGCAGGATGGAGTTCCACCTTATTATCAAGTTAATGTCCGGCAATGCATCGATCAACATTTCCTAATTGGGAGATAGGGAGGCCGGGATCGATTGAATGGCCAACGCGATCATCTGATTTTTCTTCATTAGATTTATTTTTATGGGAATATGAATATATATATAAACATGATAATAAGGTGGAGCTCCATCCTGCTGAAACAAACAGCAATGTGTATACAAAATTGAATTGAATGGCTCAAAATAACGAATAACGCTAGTTGCACACACACCGATTTTGGACAGCCGACTTTATACCGGTAGTCCGAATTTCAATGGTGAACCACATGTGGGAACGAGACCTGGTACACACGCCTACCGGTGATCGTCGCCAGTAAAATACCGGTGAGCAGCCGTCCACTGCCACTGTATCGCCAGCAGTCCCGGAAATATTCGAAAATAAAATTTGAGATCAAATTATTCAAAACTCAAAAATAATAGTCAAAAATAAAATTTGGGATTAAATTATTTTAAACTCACTAATACTCACAAACTAATTGTTTGACCGGTAAAAATTCGGTGCGTGTGCAAGCACCCGCTACCAATAAAATGACGACCGATTTTATACTGGCCGTCCAAAATTGGTGTGTGTGCAACTAGCGTAACGCTAGTGTGTGTGCAACTAGCGTAACTAACGTAACGCTAGTTGCACACACACCGATATTGGACGGCCGACTTTATACCAGTCGTCCACATTCCAATAGTG
>WOGM01000704.1:0-11584 GCA_015342125.1 Leptinotarsa haldemani | reverse complement strand
ACCTCATACACAAGTCAATAAAAATATTCTCGGACAGTCAAGCAGCGTTGGTAGCTCTTGGCTCCTACCGAGCAACGTCTAAATTGGTACCGAATTGCCAAAAACGACTCGCCCCGATAGAAAGACTTAACAGATTGTCTCTTGTCTGGATACCGGGGCATACTGGCCTGGAAGGCAGTGAAGTTTCTGATTATCTTGCAAAGGAGTGTGCTGTAAGCAGCTTCTTCGGACCAGAACCTGTAATTGGCCTCAAATTTTGACCTCAAATTTTGAGGATGAATACAAAAAGTGTGGTGGTCAAAGTGAGTCAAACTCGTATATTCACATTCCAGGCAAGTTTAGTATCACTCTACATGCCCTAGAGAAGGGCCACAACGTTAAGGTTTTAGAAGTTTTGTTCGTTTTTATGAGTCTACTTTTAACTATAATATCTTAGTGAACACTTATTCAACTTAACCGAAATAAAGACAATTTGAATCACTGCACTTTTGCCAATATAACTAGTCGATTATTTCCGTCAGCATGAAATTCGGGTGCTCGGGATTCCATCAAGTGGACGAAGGTCTTTTTTGCCTGGTCCTGATTGGCGAAAGTTCTACCGGTGGATGAGGCATAACTTCAACGCTCAATTCGTTTAACTTTCGGACAGTGATTTGTGAAACGTGCAGACGGACGTTGTCGTGTAGCTCGAATATTTTCTGTTAACCAGTGCCGGCTGCTGGACGCATTTTTGGTACAATTTCAAGGAACTAGTGAAATTTTGTCTTTTGAAATTCCTCAAGATTAACGCTGGAAAATTTCATAAAGGTAATCTGAAGCTAGGTAATTTGGTGCAGTATCGCATATTCCACATTCAAAAGTCAGGCAGATTGGTTTTCTATTTTGTATAAAATAGTGAAATAAGTATCAAGTGAAAGTGAATTATTAATCAACCAGCTATTTAGGACATGGTGGTGTTACTCATCAATATCAATATATTAGCCTTCATCCTGACAAAAACTGGAATCCCGAACGATACAATAGGTATTTTCCTATATTCAATTCCGAATAAAATAATGACGGAATTCAAATAGCATTAGGATAAATATAACATCGTCGATCACAAATCAAACTAATGGAACTCATACTCGTTTCCAACTTAAAAAGAAAGCAGTGACAATAACGTGCGAGTTCAGTTCAGAAGACAATCGGAACCTCGTGTCAATACTCTGCCTCTTTGTGACGTTCAAAGACAGACTCGTTAAATTGTCACTTTGCTAGAAACATTTCTGTTTGAATAAGATATTTTGTATCGTTGTTCTAGATCACGTCACGGTTGTTTTATATTATTGTTGAATGTATTCAAATTGGTTATGTTGTTTCATGTCACATTCTGTTCAACATTTTCTGTGCCAGGTAAATAGGAATGTGATGAAATGAAATTGAAAATTATTTCATACTCTAGCTCAAGTTATTCCTTGATGATTTTATGGCCGGAGATAACCGTATTTGAGCTATTTTCCGGGTTTTTTGATATTGGTCTGCAGGTTTTTATAACGTTAGCTCCTGCGTTGAGAACTACTCGAGGACTTCGACCGTTTCCTCATCGTCTTTGATAATATCCACCGCAATAGTAGACGAAACGTTATGTATTAAAGCCTGCAAACCACGGCCAAAAACCCGGAGCGTCTAAAGATAATTTCGCTAAAAAAATCATCATTTTCGTCTCCAACGCTCAATGCATATCAACGTCTTATTGCAAAAAACTTGAATCCAATACATTGCTTTGTTGATGACTGCACACTTGACTTGTCATTCCATTTGTATTCCAGGGCATAGGAAATCAAAACAGCCAGAACTGTGTATTACACCCTCGTTGAATTCCGCCTACGTTATGGAATACCGTTTTGGGGAGTATGCAATTCATCAGCACTTCTGTCTGTATTAGTACTGCAGAAACGGGTTATCATGTATATGTGTGAAATTAAACCTCGTGATTCGTGCAGACACTAATTCGTTGAGCAAAAAGATTTTAACGGTGATTGCTTTGTTCATTTTGGAATCGGTTTGCCTCATTTACAAAAATATCTCCCTATTTGAGACTTCATGCCATTCTTATAGCACCCGTTCCACCACGTTGAAATTGCCAATTCCTTTAACAAATTTGACCAGGAATTCTATTTATTACAATGGGGTCAAGATGTTCAATCACTTGCCCTCAGATATAGAACAGGCAAATTTGATCAACCAAATGTTCAGAATAAATATTTTTTTTTGAAGAAAAAAAAAAGAAAAAGGCGAACTTCGAAAAAATGACGNGAAAAAATGACGATTTTACTCAAAAAAAAACGATTATTTTATATAATTGATAATGTTAAATTTTTTTCGTGTATTTTTTCAAATAGTTCATTCAAAAACGAAATTTAAAAAAAAAGGTACCCAAAAGTCAGTTTCCAAAAAAGTTATGACTATCTGAAAATAAAAAAGCCATTTTTTTTAAATTCATAACTTTTTTGAGGTTGGACAAAAAAAATTGAAAAAATTCTCAAAAATGTTTTTCAAAGGGTAGAAATGAATGAAAAATGGTTATTGGACAAAGCGAATTCACCATCAGGGGGCCAACTGCGGTTTCGTGTCATCGTTGGAAGACCTTGTGATTACAAGGACTAACTCCCAACTCCGTCACCGGTGCAGCTATAGCAACCTGCGTGACATCCGTGTCCAAGATAAATCACACATGAAAGATGGGATCTTGAGTGAGATGGTATTATCAATGAAAAATGGCTACTAGACAAAGCAATCATAGGAAGGTGGGCAAACCGCAGACACGTGTGTGTTTCTGGCTATTTAGCCTTCGTCAGTACGGTACAGCCAAGTGTAAAGGATGGGCAACACTTGGTTGCGAAAAAGGGATCGAAAACAGTTAGCCCATTGATGGTGAATCCGCTTGTTTTGTTAGATAATACCATCTCACCCAAGATCCCATCAAGTATATATGTTTATATGTCTATTATATAAGTGTTGATAATATTATGCGGCTAAGATTTCTGTCTTAGTGCGGCAAGCCGGTATGATTTTGAAATTCGAGAGTAGAGAGGGCATCATTCTACCAAGGACTCTAATATAATCAGAACAACCATCTTGACAGAGTGATCTGGGAAGAGTCTGCGTAGTTCGAAGTGAAAATCTCGATATTTTATCCGTTTTTCCTCCTTTTTTCTGACGATATTTGTCTCGCCAGGAGCTTAAAACTCCACTACAAATATCGTCTTACTATGGTGGTCAAGAAGGACTACATCAGGCTTATTAGCTTGTATGTGCCTGAGGATGAGGAATGAATAGTTCCAATACATTTGGCACTTCTCGTTCCCCACAACGGATTCAATATCCCCGGAGCGTAGGGCAACACCGGTGTCTCGTCAATACCATAAAAGTGCACTAGATGGTAATATAGTAAGTACTTTTAGGGCCGCGTTATCTCAATGGATATAGGCCGAGACCCATATGCTGGACATGCTGATAGCAAGTGCATTAGGATCTCGGGCGCCTTGCGGCAGGTGCTGCACCTTGTGTCAGGAACCTGTAAAACCATCACGCGACTCCGGTAGACTAAGATGTTGAAGACACCATCCTGGCAAGCCATGATGAAAATCTCAGTTTCCGACTTCAGGCCACTCGACCTGAGAAAAGCGAACGTCAGACGCTTTGATAAGCCAAAGTCTCCAATGTTATTGAAGAAGACCTCATACATTGGCTTATCCTTGTGTCTCTGCAGAAGTAAAGTGATCTCTGCGGCTTTCATTTGCGTTTTTTGCTGAACGGGTTCCAACTCGGTGACAGAGTTTTGGTCGCCTCGTTCAGAGTCGAAATCTATACCGAGTTCATCAGCTGCTCGGGGAGCTGCCCTAAAAAGAAATGCTCCAATTCCTGCTCTCTCATGATCACGGACCATGCAGAGAAGGGGATCCGAACTCCTGACGACTTTACAGGCTGTATCCAGTACCATTCTGTCATGTAGACTCTCTAAACTCAAAAATCCACGGCCTCCCTATTGTCGGGGGAAGTACAACCGTGGAATGGAGATGCATTATTTTTCGGATCTCTGCGTCGAGTTAATACAGCTCCTTCCGAGTCCATTCCACTACTCCAAACGAGTAGAGTAAGATTGGAACGGCAAACATATTTATTGCAGCAACTTTGTTCCGATGACCAGATCTGTCGAAGTTTGTGCTGATACTTGTCGCGGAGAGTTTTTCACTGCTGTTACCTCGAGTGAGTGGAGTTGTTCCACTCCAAGGTAAGTATACGTCTCTTCGGCATCCAGATGGTGTAGGATGTTTCCCTCTACGAGCTGCACATGCTCTCCGTAGTCCTCGCATCCTCTTTTGAGATGGACCATTGCACATTTGCCTATCCCAAATTTCATACCGATAGCATGCCTATACTCTTCCACCACCCTCAAGGTGGTGGAAAAGTAGGCTGTGGATACACATCTTCACCGGCAGCAGGAGTTTGCATATCTTGGTGAGGATCTAGAAACGATTTCGAATTGAAGTGAAAGTAACCAGGTTCAATTCAATGCCACGAAAACTCAGGCATCAGTTTTCTCCAAAAAGTAAATGTTTCTGAACCGGATATATAAAATAACGTCAGGTCAGACAATTTCGCTTTCTACTTCGAAAAGTTCATTGGACATCAATATGTCTTGGCATAATCATGTCGGTGGAATTGTAAAGGCTGATTCTCAAAAGCTTGGAACGCTGTACAAACCTCAGCACCTTTTGATGTTTTGTGAAGCTCAGAGAAGACCTTTTTTAAGTATTGTTCACATGTTTGGAGCTCCGCCCCTAAGCATACCCAGAAGCTGCTGGATTCCTTCCAGAAAAGATCCATCTGCCTGACTGGAGACACGAACAGCACTTGCAACCTAGATAGTCTGGAACATCGAAGGGGGGTTGGAGATTTGTCTCTCTTTTTTAGATACTTTCACGGATGGTGTTCAAGTAACTTGGAACATTTGATTCCACAAAGAGCGTTACATATCAGATATACGCGACGGACTGTGGCTGCTCAACGTTTTGTGAAGTTCAACTCAGTACACCGCAAACTTCACTGTTTAAGAACTCTTTCATTTGCAGAACTGCGTTTATGTGGAATAAACTTCCTGAGAACGTTTTTCCAAAATATTTTAATCTGCAGCCATTCAAATACAACGTGAATTGCTGCTCTCGCACAAGCACCTCTCTTAGAGCGCCTCAAAGATTTTCCTTAGTGCTTGTGTTTTGTTCTTTAAAAACATTCTGGACCATTCTGAAACTTTCTGAAGGGTGAAACTTCCAGTCCTTATATCTATCTTCTACAAGGGCATAATCTCAGGGAAAAAATTAAAACCTCCTTCATCGACAAAGTGATACACCATGACAGAAAAAAAATTAGCCACGCACATTCTGCTACTCGGGTCGTGAAGCTATTATATTTGAAAAATAGTTGTCTTGTCCAAGTTCGAACCCTGAACTTCTATACCTAGTTTACCATAAACTCCCATTTTTTCCATTCTCCGCTATAACAAATCCTTTCTTTCCATAATTAAATTTCGAGTGTTCATTTGTAAGGCCACTTCACTAACCGTACAAATTAAACCGAAGGACCCACCATCGCGTTATTCTCGCTGATATATTCCCGCAGTTTTTACATTCCCCTCGACTATAAATATCGTAAAGTGACGTCCTAACATGGTAGAATATGCTCCTCGTTGTGTTCTGATTTAAAATTCTGATGATATAGGACAAACGCCGTATGAATTGTCTATCTTTTCGGCTCAGTTTCCCTGGACTCAGGGGTCCTTGAGCGAGATTGAAAACGTGTAATAGGACACCTCCGTAGTCAGATTATCGTTCGAAAATAAAATGTAAATGATGAAGGTCAAATAGAGCCTTTTTGCTACAAGATATTTACTTATTGTTCTATCATTCACACGAAATATTATATTTTCTTCAAATGGGAAAAGTGTTAAGAGTAAAAAGAGTGTCTCCAGTAGAAGTCTCATCAGATATTCCTCAAAATAGACTTTTGCAATATTATCAGGATCAATTCAACATGACAAGGTTTCACTAGACCAGGGGTCGGCAAGTAGTTTTAGGTGGGGTACGAAGAAATACAAAACCAGTTTTTTTCCTCAGGTGTCATCGGCATCGACTACATTGGTCATTAGCCTCGTGTCCTGGGCAGGCAATGTTAATAACTCCCCGAGCCACCTAGGGAGCATCATGGCTATTCGCAGTCCGTCAGCCATGTAACGTTGCAGAATCATTCCAGCTTCAACAAGATAAATTCTTTCAGTTTTTACACGCTTTATATTAGCTTCACCTGTATGTATGCATGTATGTTTCTTTGTATGTATGTTTGTTTGTAACTCTCAAGCTAGGGATCTGTATTGACAGAATTATCAGCATTATTGTTTGATCTATTCGCGGGCAGATGGCGCTGTACGGAACTATCCATTATTGCTTGATCTATTTGCGGGCAGATGGCGCTCTACGTAACTATCAATTATTGCTTGAGCTATTCGCGGGCAGATGGTGCTACATGTAACCTCCTTGATAGGTTGTTCAAAAGAAAATTAAAATAAAAAACATTTTGAGAATTATAAGTGTTAGCGAATTTTTGTACTACCGATGAAATATTTAAATATTTTCAATAACTCGTGATTCAGTACAGAAAAAAGTTTTGAACGAAACCGTGGCACCGTGTGCCACTGTAAACATTACAAGTGTTTTAGGGCACTCAATACAATACACAATATTTGATGCAAATTTTCTGATCCGTTTTTTTTTATAGCAGAAAATCGCCGAACACACAAAACACTTCCAATTTTTTCGCTTCTCGCCAACAAACTGAACTGATTGAAGAGCTGAAACTGCGAAATTTGAAAATTCAGCTTATTTTTTGAACGGACCTTGTACATACAGCAAGGGATAAGATTGTTGGCATGTGTTTCATGAAAAAAATGGGAGAAAAACGCAATAAGCCCATGCAGCTGCAGTGTTTCTTGGAGACTGGGGAGAAATGGACAAGTCAGACGGCTCCGAAATAGTAGAAGAAAAATATACGGTCTCGAATAATCACCCTACACAGTTTCAACATCGTTAATTTCGCTATCAACGGTTGCTTCATCAAAGGCCACCTCGTCCCTCCGCAAGTATGGCCGATCATATTTCAAAATTACGCATGAACACGGAATGAACACTTCTTTTTGTACATTTTTCAGAATAGACCTCCACAATGCACCGTGTTCGCGGTGGCGAAAAGGTGTTCCAGGGAGCATTAATCACATCGTTTTGCACGTTACGTGTCCCTTTGTGCTTTCATTAACAATTCGGTTTGATGAATGGCGTTTCTACAGTGTACACCTCTCTATTAAATTAGGCAGGTTACGTTTCGGCGGAATGACGACGTACTTCGAATAATATCTGATCGTTGCTACGACGTGAACGTAGGAAGGGTAATTTATGTGTCTGGACGATAGTTTGTATTCAAATTTGACCGTTCAATTTTTTTTTCTTGACAGTGAGATGATGTGGACACAGGATATAAAAAATATCTGTGGAACATGGACTTGCAGACAATCTCCTGGGTGTTTTTTAGACAGACACGGAGAAGGTGAATGTCAGAAAATAATAATCGTCTTTATTCATCGACATAAAAAAATAAAGTACAAAAGTTCAGAACAAAAATTAAGTGTCGATGCAAAGGTGAAGTATCAGCCTGCTTTTCAACTTAACCTTGCACAAAAATCAGAGAAAACTATACAAGTAATATTTGAGAATTAGTGTATATATAATTAAACATACTCAATCTACTTATTTCAGAACAATTTATGAAGTATTAAAAATTAAATTAGTGTCTACATTTTTTAAAAGATATTTAGACCATCTTCCCTAGCCTCAAAGGCTGAGGGATCAGACCCCCGATCTCGTCTCGACGGGATCCGGTAACTGACTTTTTGTGTCTCCCCGCAAGCAACTCTCAAGCACTCGCCTCAGTTACGCTATCCACAAAAACCTCATCTCAGCGTTTTTTCAACCTTCCCAACCGTATGATCATCAGCAGGATGCAACATACTCATTTGTTTAGTCTAACTCAATTTTAACATGATCACAACGACAGTCATAACGTAATTCAGCGCTTTTTCAACTGGAAAAATATCGACTCCGAAGAAACGGGTGATCGACCTCGATCTCAATGAATAAAATAATATTTTATGTTACTATCGCAATGGTTATTACAGTTATTACAGCACTTAGGCCACATGTGACCCATTGTACATCCTCCCGAGGAGTTGCCCTCCTAAGTCATCTTCCATTCTGTTCTTTTCAGGAATGTGGACAGGTCACTAGAAGACATCTCCTTTATATCGGCAGGTGAAGGCCAAGACTCGTCGAACATACATTTTTTTTGGCAACCTTGAGGTGTCTCACGGCGTTCGTGAAGGTTTTGCAGTGACATTACTGTCGTTGCACGGATTCTTTAACCTCCTTGGGATTCCCTCCGTGGAAGTGCTCAAGTAAGGGCGCTTTTCTGCAAGGGCAGCCGGTTCCTTGCCTTTATTCAAGGCAAAGCTTGCGTTTACGCCTTAGCCTTCGTATTATATGACGAGGTGATCTGCCATATCCAGCCTCATTCCAAGCGGTAGATTGGACATTTCTATTCATCCCCAGCCATCGCCATAGATTGAGGTGAGCAATTTAGTCCACCCTAGGGATTGGTTTTTCGTTTTTTCTGTATCTGTCTTTGTGTTTGTTTCATGTGTGTTCCCATGAGTAGCAGGGGAAGAGTTGGTGACTCTGACAGAGCCCTGGGCAGGGGAAGAGTTGGTGACTCTACCAGAGGAAGGCTGATTACAATGAGGTTTCGCCCACTTCCCCAAGGGGATCGTTCGTGACAGCATATCACCCTGCGGCCATTCAGCTGTCGGCACGATTCCTTGCACCTTAGCTTGGGTAGGCTGGTCCACAGTGGCATGTTTTGCAAAGGCTTTTGACCACTTGCAGGGAACGTTCTTCCAGGAAGCTGAAGAGCCATACATAAAAATGATCCGACAAGCCGTAGCATCGAAGTTTGGCTAGGAAATCCTCGTGCCACACGAAGTCAAAGGCCTTAGAAATATCAAGCAAAACAGCTCTTGATTCTCCATGTTTCTCGATTGCGTTATTCCAAATATGGGTGATATACGATAGAAGGTTGCCTGTTGACCTTTGTTTCCGAAAGCCATATTGATAATCGATATGGTGGTTAGGTTAGGTTAGGTGACTTTGAAATACTGAAATGACTTTGAAATACTGTACATTAATCTCTTTGATAATTATTTGCCATGTATCATACACTGCGCTTTTGTGCAACGAATACATTTTGTGCTGAAGTTGATCCTCTTCAGAAACAAACACCGTACCTAATTCAAGAGACTGCATGGGCAGTGGATACTAAATAACTGAGCTCTAGTCTATACTGATCTCAAATTAATGAAAGGAAACCCCGGGGAATTGAGTTTAAATAACAGATGGTGGCAATAACTATACCAATTCTAGAATTCATTCAGATAAATACCTGAAAACTCAACACTTCTACCACGAAGTGGTAAAAATAACCTATGTTTTATCTGTGTTGAAGTTGAGGTTGATTGTACAATGTGGTCAATTTTTGTCGGACCTACAGGAAGAACGTAACAATATAATCAACCTGCAGTTGGTGACTATCGATTGTTGTCATATGAAAGTTATTGAATATGAGAATACTTTCACGGGTATTCAACCACGCATCTAATAAACCGATGCCAAAAGAGTACATCATTTATTGAAACGAGCAGCTCCGCGGGAGTCCACGTACATTCCAATTCATGAAATTATGCGATTGTATGCGACCCATTTTCCGAAATTCGCGTCGCCAGTAATCAAGCTACAAACTTTACAGTTCTATGGGAAATGGGAATTGCTTGCGTTATATTCCGACAGACAGCAGAATAGTTGAACAAAGCCATATTATATGTGACACAACGTTCAACGAATAACGTAACAAAGGTTACGTTCTACCAGAAAACGCCAATCCCTACGAATTTTATCGCAGAACGAAATAGTAAACCGTGAATGTTCCATATATATTATGTAGGTAATTGCGTAGAGGAATTGATAGTATGTTTTCCATCAAATATTGAAATCCATATCGCGATTATTCGTTTGACATTGCAAACAACATCAATTCATTCTGTTTTTCCATAGCAGATATCTATTAATATGATAATGATCTTTCAGTATCATGACGTTAACATGAAAAATATCAACAAAAAAAATGAATAATGAAAAATCAAAAAACCATTGACGGAGAAATAGTTGAATGTCGGTTCGATTTAAAAGAACTAAAATGAGGAACAACATATGAAAGATGCCTTTCAAATAAAAGAGGATTCTGATCCAAATCAAACGGGAATAACCTGATAATTTTGTTGTTCCAGCGAATTTGACTTGGTTTCAGTAAGATGGAGCGCCACCACATTACCAAATCAATGCCCTGCACTACTTCAACCGAATATTTCCAAATCGGTAGATAGCCAGATGGAAATCAATGAAATGGCCAGCACGATCCCGTGACCCAACGTCATAAGACTTATTTTCACGGAGATACGCCCAATGTATTATAAGAAAAACCAAACCCTTCGACTTAGCTAATGTAAAAAGATTAATGAGACGTCAACTAACGTTAGAAAAATATCTGTTGTAATACTGCCAACAAGTATGCGACGAGAATTTTGAACTTCAACTGCATTGGCAATCTCCATATAGTATTTTTCAACTAAAATTATATTTTCAATCCTTTTCTGCCAGTCTTCTTCAGTAATATTATATACTTATTAATGAATTTATTTCCACCATTAATATGAAAGTGTCCAATCTCCATATAGTCTTTTTCAAGAAAAATTACTTTTTTAATCCTTTTCTGTTAGTATTTTTCGGTAATATTAGAAACTTCTTTTTTGATTAGTTCTATTACCTTCTTATCAAATGTTGGAAAATTATTTTTACGCCTGATGCTTTGCTTCAATTTTCGCCAAATCAACTCGATGGGATTGAAAACACAAAAATTGAAAAGTCTCAGTATGGTGTGTCCACACTTCTCAGCAATACTCTCAAGTAATCTTCAACACACAAATTATTATCCATTAAAAACATTTCTCAAAAATATTAGCTTTCATGTACTTATGATAGTCAACATTGCAGTCCTCAAGTTTTTTTCCACATAATTTCAAAGAATTTGGAACCCATCCTTTACTTCCTCCTCAATTTGTAACGAAAATTCCGTTCCATTTCTAATGTTTAATATTTTGCATCGAATTAATGCCGGGACAGTAGTCACTCCCTCTTTCAATTTCGAGTGAAGACCACTTGCGCGGAAAAAAAGATCGGAGAAATCGATGGATATCGACGAATTTTGCTTCCGACTGGGAGAAGCGTAGCGACTTTGAACGTGGACAGGTGTGTGGAGAAAGTGTGTAGAAGGCATTTTTCTGGTAAAAGACCTAATTATCTGATTTATCTTTATTTAATTTGTGCAGACA
>WOGM01000702.1:0-11577 GCA_015342125.1 Leptinotarsa haldemani | reverse complement strand
GTATTCCCCGCATCGTCCTCTTTTGAGATGGACCATTGCACATTTGTCTATCCCGAATTTCATACCGATAGCATGCGTGTACTCTTCCACCACCCTCGAGGACTGATGAAGATCCTTCTCTCCAGAGGCATAAAGTTTAAGATAAAGATAAAGATTATTATTATTATTATTATCATTATTATTATTATTATTAGTAATAATAACCCTTCATTGAGAGATATTTGCTGAACAGTTTACAAGCTTTGTCAGGCGTGTTCATGTGTTCATTCAAGTATGAAAACTTCTGTAGAGGCCACAGGCCAAGTGTTTCAATACAATTGAAAAGTTCAGTAACTTCCAAAGATGTGATTGAATGATTGAGCAAATAACTCGAAACCTCATCAGTTAGAATATAATGAAGTTAATATTTTTTGTGGGAAATTTAATTGTCTATTGGCATCTACCCTGTTAATTTCTAGATCATTTGAAAGAATCCTTCGCGAGTCGTGTTAACAGTATTCAAACATTCTGTATGCACAATAATCACACGATCGACAGCTGCCCTATCGGTGTTTCTCTGAAATTTCCTGCCCGAATCGGTCCCAAGGCCAAAGTTCCTAAATCCCACGAAAACTAAAATCAACAAACGACAATTTTATTGCCAAAACCAAACACAATTCCCCGAGATTGCTCTACCTACCCAAGCCGTCTTCATATGTTCCTTTTTGATAGCTTTATTTATATCTTCAGTTATATTATACTAATAACCCGGATCTAACAAACACATGTCTCTGTATATACCGTCTTGTGGGGGCGCAAAACACAAATTATTACCATGCGATTTCCGCCAAAGATAATGGCCGCATCTTTTGAACCACGATCGGGTTTGTTTAAATTGTTTAAACCTCCATTAGGGAGCTCTCAGCTTTTTTCTCGGCAAAGGCAAATATTAATCTGATTCCTTGAATATGGAACTGATGAGCTGGGCACTGAGTGTTTGAGGAAGTAGTTGGATCAAGTGTAATTGACAGTAAATGATCGTTTAATTTACGGCTGATACGACAAAGTTTATCAAGATAATGGCAAACGATGCATACCAGCGGCTAGGCTCATTCGGTTTCTTAGATCCTGTTGTTGATTTTCATGATTTTCAGGTCAGCCATTCAAGGATGAAGTGAACTAAATGTGAAAACTACTAAAAATATATTTTTTTCAATGAGGTAATCACTTCGAAATGACCGATTTATTCTTTCCAAACATGAGAAACGAAAAATATAAACATTTGGGATTATTACTGGCCGTAACGAAGACGCGTGAAAAAAGGGTTTTCCTCGTAGGTAGGTAGGCTTTCTGATATTGCTATGCTTTTTTTTTCTGAATTGAAGTGAAATTCGTATTATGTATTCACGAAGGGAAACCGAAGATGTTATTTTTGTACCATGAGTATGTAATCATCTTCATAAAATAAACTAGCTGACCCGGAGAAGTTCGTACCGACATAGAAACAATAAACGTGTTGAATTATTTATGAGTGACACTAAATTTTTCATATTATGTTTGTAAAACACGAAGTGAGGCCATTTTCATGCTCAGCAATGAATTTACTAAAAAAACACTAGATTATCACAAAAAACAGTTGTAACAATGATCTGAAGATTCAGATTGCATACATGATGATTTCCACTACCTATAATCGTTCAATGATTATTATAGAAAGTAACTGAGTCATGATGAGATTTTATTTCTCAAACAGTAAAACAGTAGGTTCAAAGCTGAAACAAGAGATCTACCGCAAAAATTGTAGACCTAGCAATACTGAATACGGCGCTCCTCCCGTGCGATTTCTTCTTCATCTGCAGTGAATAAATTCGCACTATTCGGCAGTTTAACTGCGTTACAGCTTCGTTGTGAATAATTCGATCTTCCCGCTATTGGCATGGTAAATAATGCTGTAATGGATATTGCTGACTGCTTGTATATTACATATTGTGACCTTCCCAAGTTGCGCATGGGTGCAATGCTGATGCTGAATATACATATGTCCCTGCATTTTCAATCTGTGATGTCTTCAAATATTCATTTAAATTACATGCTGTAAAGGGCCATAATGATCTATATTAAAAAATTTGTTTATTCACGACATCACATTGAAAACCTCTAAAATTATCAGTGGTTCTCTTATATTATGCCTTGCTCTTGCCTTGCCTCTCTCTTATATAAGCCTTGCTCTTGAATCACTCTATGTATTAAAAAGCGTGTGCGTCTTGGGAAGCCTGACAGAAGTGATAACTTAAACTAATCTAAGTTGAACTATCAAAACTGAAACTGTTCAACTGGAGAAAAGTTTTAGTTATCCCTTGAAATTTATGTATAATAAATAATATGATAATCTAAGGAAACGTTATTCATCAATAAACCTCATTCATTGATTATTTTGTGTATATACACATATTACAGCTACCATAAGTCAATTGTTACCTTAGTAGGATAAAATAATGCTACTTATAATTCACATACAATTTGTATCAGCATTTTAAAGCAATGTTTCAAATAATAAAAGAATGTAACGTGCTTGCTGGTTAGATTCTTATAATACTGTCAACGGTATATGTCTAACGCACACTAAATACTGAGCGCCTGTGCGAGAGAGGAGGAGCCTGCCTTCCGCTGACGTATGCGTGGGAGAAAGAGTAGCCAGATAAACCCGCATCAAAATCCTTCGCACAGTTTCAAAGATCTAAGCATACATGAGGACAGACAGCGGAAAGCGACCTTGTTTTATACTATGTAGTGATTTATATGAAATATGTATAAGAATTATTCATAGGCGCACAATTACAAATGTTATAATCTCAATTGTTTTCGCGCTCACCATGACAAGTCAAATATCATGAAAATCGGCTCTGCCTTTCTTGAGTTATGAATGGTATGACTGACACCATCATGTGATTTTGTTTTATACATTGAATATATCTATGAATTGATGTATATCTACATAAATCATGAATTAGCTCATTAACTTAGAATAATGTACCGTCATATCACTCCATATTTGCGAATTTGTTGATAATTACATTATTTACCAAATTTGAAGGAAAACAAAAAATACCAACTTCTTGGTATTATATTTTTGTTGAAGATTAGTTAATAGTGAAATGAGAGGAGGTACTGCCATTACCACACTTACATTATTTTTCCAACGTCACCGTAATATCATCAGTCTTTGAGAAATTTTACAGTTTGAGGCACTCAGGAATTTAAAAAATATTAGCTCATTCATATGTTATAGGGTATAGTCTTCTGAAAGACAGGTAAGAAAATATTTCTTCGATTTGTCAAAAACAATTCTAGACAGAATTTTGCCACTGTTTATGTCGAAATGAAAAATGAAAGTGATTTTTGAATGTATAAATTATACTACTATGGGATTACGTTTCGAAAACTATCTTTGTTTTTTCTGAATGTTTTGGATTCTAGTGAGGCAAAGAGCACTTTTTTCGAGATTAGAGATTAGCTTGAGATTGGAGCTCCA
The DNA here is from genome assembly GCA_015342125.1 of Leptinotarsa haldemani. NCBI lineage: Eukaryota > Metazoa > Arthropoda > Insecta > Coleoptera > Chrysomelidae > Leptinotarsa > Leptinotarsa haldemani. The sequence goes on along the minus strand of WOGM01000702.1, from coordinate 8,066 downwards.
TATTCGTGAGCAATATTCCAAAGCTCTAATTTGAGTTTTTCATACATTATAAGTTTTACGAGATGAGTACAAATTCCTAGATCGAAGTAGTGCTTTAGGTTTTTGAGAAGCTGAGTGACTTGGTGGTGTACAATTTGCAATTTGACATATAATAATGTTTATTTCAAAAACTGCACCTCAACGATTTGATCTCCACAAACTTTATTTGAAAAATATCACAACATTGGAAAAGCTAATGTCTTAGCGAAACATGTTGTGATATTTTTCAAATAAAGTTTGTGGAGTTCAAATCGTCGGGATGTAGTTTTTGAAACTATGGATCTTCATCAAGTAACGGCTGAATCAATCAGAAAAATATAGTAATGTAATCAATGTAGTTAACGTAACTGTGACATAACATGGTCCGCTTCTACTGGTTGAAGAACACCAATGTCGGTTTTCCTAGAGTCAAATTCTGTTTAGTTAGCGTCACTTTTAGACCACAATTTATACCAAATTATCATCAAGAAATGGAACAATATAAAAATAATTATAAACAATATGGTTACCTGGGAAATAACAGCATTGACTGCAAAGATGTCCAAGAGAGATTTATCAATGGTACTTGCAAGAAAAGGTCTTTGAGAAAATTTGCCAGTTATGAACCAAAACTACTTGTCAAGCCATATTCGAACTTAAAAACCCTTGAGTTCATGTTAATGCGATTAAAGGCTTTGGAAATATTGAGCACAACAAGTGAAGAGTCTTCGTGTTTCTTGATTACAATATTTCAAAGATGAATGATATATATGTGATGGAATCGGCTGATACTTGATGAAAATCCATTACCTATACGAGAAACACTTTACTGTGAGATTTTCAATAAACAGTATTACAAAAACGCAACATCTTTTTCGAATACAACAGCTTCTTCAGGCATGTCTTTAGACAGGGGTCAAATGTCGTTCTGTCAACGGAATTATGAGGTCTACATATCATCAAACCATTCTGATGTAGTTATCAGCATGATAATGCCGAACACTTTGATTTCTTGCTTTGTGAACAATCAAAAAATTAAAATAGTATGGTCTTGAAATAATTTTCTGCTAGACATGCGTGAAAGTGGATATGACCATTCAAAGATGTGTCATCGCCACCGTCTTGGACTGGCTCATTTCTCCCAGAATTCTGGGACCACTGAATGTGGTCCTAGGAGGCGACCAGTATGATTATGAAAAATATGGTGCATGGGACTACTACAAATGTTAAACCAGGATGATTGTTGGAAAAACTGTATTGATTAGCTTTGATATGGATTTCCATCAATTATCGGCCAGTTTTATTCAATCATGATGATTGTTGAATATTACTGGAGTTTTTTTCCCAACACCAAACCATTATTCTAACACCTAGATACGTGTTTCGATCACAAAGTGATCATCTTTAAGAGGAAGATCAAACAAAGCTATCCTTATTGATACCATAAATACTATGTTTCAACGTCGTTCACTCTACTGAAAAAGAATAGAAATTGTTGCAACCTATTATCGGCATAATGAATGTGCTAAAGCTGATGCAAGAATTTATAATACGAATCATTCAGACCACAACGTGAGCCAGTTAATGGATAAGTTTCGAGCTCCAGGTTCTGTTTTCAACAGAAAACATGAAGAAACGAGAAATTGACCAATAACCCAAACCTTTCATACACGTTTTTCAGACGAAAGTTCTTTCATGTTGAATGGTGAAGTGAATAGACGTAATCATCATTACTGGAGCGATGTGAATTCTAATTTGGTGATGGAAACACATTCACAAACTTCACAAAAATTGAATATCTGTACCGGCAATCTTGGTAATCATATTGTTGGACCATTCTTCATTGAAGGTTATCTCAATGTTGACACATAATTAAATCTATTACAAAATTGTGTAGATCCTATGATTATACAAAATTTATAAAATAATGACAATTCAGTAGAAAATCAAATAACATTCCAGCAGGATGGACAGGTTTTGTACGAACGTTTTCCAATGCGTTGGATCGGCAGAAGAGGTCCAGTAGAGTGGCCAGCTAGATTACCTGATCTCACACCGATGGACTTCTCTCTGTGGGGACACGTGGAGTCGAGAGTGTACTCTACTAAGCCTACAAATCTAGAAGACTCGCGACAGAGAATAATTCGGGAATGCTGACTCCGGACATCTTGAATAATGTACGGAACCTTTCGATAGTAGACTGTATTATTGCATGAAACTAGGCGGAGGTCTTTTAGAACAATTTATCTGTTGATTTTTTTAATGTATATTATTTGTTGTTAATTTCCTAATTAAAATAAACGAAAGCGAAATAGAGGGGCAAAAAACCTTTCAAATGATGTATGACTCGATCCCCCATGCCATTGAAAACAATAGGGGGGGTAGTTGCTGACCACAGGGGGGTAAAGTTTCGGGTATGATTGTCATATCAGAATTAGCCCCCTTAGTAATGAAAATTGACGTGTTTTTCAAAATTTTCGATTACATGTCTATTTCTTAATTACAGGGGAGATCAAGTTTTCGTTGGAATGCCCTGTATATTCTCCTCTTTCATCTTCAGGATGGTTTGGGTAGTAAAGAGTTCTATGTATAGTGGTGCCCAAGGTTTTTGATATAGCTGAGAATTGAATATGCCATCTACAAAACAATATCAAGCATTTAAATGATATTTTGCAATTCAAGTAATTTGTAGGGTTCGATATGTATTTGGTGATATAATTTTGGTTTCATTTCACTAGAGGTTGAGTATACTCGTGTAGTAACAATCAGATGATGAATATCCAGATACTGATAAGATTTTCAATGGGAACAAGTTTGAATCGTAATTGAGTTTTACTTGTACACAAATGGAACACTATTTCTCATTATTAACATCAAGAGATTTCAGTAGCAGTATGACACGACAAAGTTGAGTGGTTTCTGTTTCATTCGTAAACCTCTCCTCCTCCGAAATAAGAACTTTTATTTAAAGTTGTGGTCATGCATCAACACATTCTGTAATTCAATAACTCTGATTGCATTAAACATATTAAGTTATAACACAGGACCGATTAAAAAGTCTTCGATTCATTCGTCAGCCACCGTGACTTTCAATAATACATTTCAACGTTCAAACTTCTCACAATAGACAGGATGTTTATTATACTCCCGCCTCAGAGCTACCTGATTTTATGACTTCACGCCAGCCTTGATCATTTATTAAGATTAAGTTTTGTTATTATTACACAGTCAGCCATCGGGAGGCATTAGCGTTCAATAAAAAAATGAATGAAAAGGTTGATGACAGTGAAGTAGTTCAAAGCGGGTGAGAAGTATGATACGAAAATATTCAGTATTATAAATGTTCCAACGTTTACGACTGGAATTTTTTTTTCTATTTTGAGAATAATTTCAATCCCAAAAGTGGTGATTCAGAAATATATTGATATGATTTCCACTGAGACATGTTTTCTTGTCAAACTGTCAGATTAAATTCCATATTGTCGACACATTTATCATATCTAACTTTTGTCTGACTATAAGAAGACATTTTCAATTCTTTTTTGGCATAAATCGTTTGCAGATTTCAACCTTTATCACTCACTGATCAAAAGTGTGTATTTCTGAATATTTCGTAAAATCAAGTTTATGTTATTAGTTGATATTTAATAATATTGCTGTAGTCAATTCACAATACAAAAATACAGATGTATATATTTTCTAATGATTTTTTTTTCAGAAAATTTCAAATCACAATTAGGATGATTTTCCCTAAAAAAGACTTCTGAACAATTGGATGAAGAAGGCATAACTGTTTTTATTCAACTTTTAATTTTGTTTTAATTGAATCATATTACCCTCAAGATCAGACAATATATAGTTTAGTTGACAAAAAACCACATTCGTCATCAATTTGTTCACCCGATATATGTCACAGATTAATGAAAATTCGCTTTTAATATTGAAATTTGCTAATTGTGAAAACTTCATGTTACGATATCGAACCAATTCCATTAAATTCTTCAAAACTTCAATAATCATTTTGTTGAACAAATCCTATAAGTCATTTTCACAACTTCTTAATTTGACAGTTTGAAAATGTCCAATAACAATATGTAAACTATATACGTCTAAGAATCTGAATAATTGCCGAAGTCTCATGTTTGTATAGCTTGTATAGCTCTTCGAAGTGTTTAATATTTCTTTTTCACTAGTATAAGAAACGATGTGTTCCATCAGGTATTTTTGGATGACGCACGTGTATTTTTTTTTCGACCCTACTTTAAGCTCGTACAAAAGTCATACACTCAAATTGAATTTTTTCGAAGTGATAACTTTTTACGGGAATGTAAACCGCTTCGTTACTTTACGTGTAACGGCACCAGTTCATTTGGCTTCCCTTTCTCATCTGCATACGTCAACGGAAGGCAGGCTCCTCCTCTTTCGTCGGATAAATAACCTTCCCTTACATCATCATAATAATATACTTAAAAGTTAAGTTGTAACCTTAACTTTTCTCAAGTTAAACAACTACAATATTAAACAGTTCAACTTAGATTAGTTTGAGTTATCACTTCTGTCAGACGTCCTGAGATGTAAACGTTTCTTTTTCTACTATAAGTCCCTTACGCAAAATATATTAAAAAAATTCCTACCCGACCGACTATAATAACTCCGACAAGTATAAAAAATGATATATACAGTACAGAATTTTCTTCATAGACACTAAACTATGTAACAGTAGTAATTATAAAATGATAATCTATATTCTCAGAATGCCCTTTTTAGATTGAAGCTTGAATATGAATTTTCTGGTATATAACTGAATACATCGATATATTTTTCAGAATTATCAATTTTCTGTGAAAGCACGCCGCTGTTTGCTTCTCATATTCTCAATGCAGATGGATTACTGGGAATTTAATTATTATTTATCGCTTCAATAAGAAGCTTTTGGAGTCATGATTGGAATTTTGTAAATATGTTATTTATCGATTATTGTTCTGTTCGACAAAATATAAGGGCTGTATATTAGACTTATTGATACATCCCATATTTTTCAGAAACTACTTATCTTCTAGGTAAAGTTTTTTTCACAGAAGATCTTAAACACCAGTGTTGCAGATGATCAAAACAATCAAAATTGTATTGGAAATATAAGTTTTATATAAAGAGCCAAGATATAGTGAAGAATAATTTAGGTTAACCACATACTTATACTCTGTTTCCAAATAGGTAAAAATAATAAATTCTCATTATACACGCTAACAGGGTACTCAAACAAAATTTTGTGATTTCGTTATGATTTGCCATAGCTGAAATAAGCGGGCTTATAATACTTTACCGGATCCACCATATGCGCAAATGGGTCGCAAAAAAAGATTATGAGTCTTCAGGTCGTTTTCCACCCGCAGTGGCGTGCGTTTGATCAAATAACTTGTTTAAACTGATCTTGAGTCTATTTATTTATATAAAAGATTGATATTGTTACAGCATTTCAAAAGGTTATGCTTATTTGAGAAAACATTAGAAATGAGCAAAAATTATGATGTGTCATCATCAGATGAACTTGATGATAAGTCGATGATGAATTGGATGAATCTTCGTCGAATATTATGACTGAAGATTGTACAGTTTCCTCAACTGATTGGCCTAATTTCCACGTGTGGTTGTCTTCTTTTATAACATGTTCAAACTTTTTTCGCCATTTTTCAGAATCGACATTTCTTAAGGACTTCTTAAAAAGTATTTCAGTGTACTACGAACAATTTTTTTCAACCAAACATTCATCAAATGGAATGATTTTTTGGTAGCCACTTATTGATAATGCTTTTCTCCATGCATTACTTTGTACCCTTTTCTGGAATAATTGCATTAACCACATCAGAGAGTTAGGTGGATTGAGGTGCCACATTCGCTCAAAATATTCTTCAAATACCATCCACAATTCCAGTGTGGATAATAATTAGTCACTTTCGTTTTCCAGAGGGGGACTTGAAATCGGTAGATCAGCCTTCTAAAAGTGCTTGACGTGAACTTGTGATTTTTTTTATTTAAGCAAAATCGCATCAACCACATAGGGTTATTAGCGGGGTACATCACAATATCATAGATTTGAATATGTTGTTTAGAATATATTCAAAATATGTGTTTTCGTTAACCGGCTATCGCTCCCCTACGAAAGACAACCCTCAGACATCGAAACTTGTGCGAGCTAAAGACTAACGAGGCTTACCTTTCAACGTGTGATTCCTAAGACGGGTTGGACGATAGCAAGTGAAAATCGAGCGTTCAGCCTGGGTCTTGAACCCAATTAATTGTCAATTAATTGAGTGAACAAAACATCCAAGTCGAACCTCCCGGCTACCGATCGACCATATATGAATTTCATACACTGATTTTCTTGATAAACTGTATAGTTCTCCCAACATTGTTATTTAAAGTAAGGTTTATGTTTTCACTAATGTTCAGCAGCTTCCATTATACGGGTAGTTGGGAGTTTGCTTCTTGAATAAATGCTTATGTGTTATTCTAGTGTGACCGATACTCAAACCAGTTATGGTGACTTGATCTCTCCTGCTTAAGTTTGTATAGGTCTGTTTGAACATTTTAGGATTCATTATGAATAATTTATTCAGAGTTCAATGTTTTTGTCTTGCTACATCTTTCCAGCTGTATATCCTCAGTTAGGCCAAGTTTCGTCCAGATAATAAATCTTTCTATTCTCATGTTGAATCTTACATATTTGTTTCAAGTAATGTCATGTCAAGCAGATAATTTTATCATTTTCGATTCTGGTCTATTTTTTCCGGCAAAAATTGAGATCCTTCTAAAGTTTTCCACAATTTCTTTCTATCTGTCATTGGAGACATTGGTTGAGGGTCGGTATTTCTTTCTTGAAATAAAATGAATGTACTGTTTCTCTAATTGAAGTTTGTTGTTTTCATCAACAAACACAGGGTTTGTTCCTAAAGATGGTTTTGGTGAAGCATCATTTTTATTGCCATTCTTGAATTTTGATATGAATGATTTTGACGTCCCCGTCAGAAATATATACTTTTGCGAAGAATGAAAACTCAAAGTCATATCCACAATTTATTATCACCCTCAGATGTTAGAACGGTAAAACCATCAATCAGTACATGTTTTCAACCTATATAGGTTCATCATCAGCTAATTATTTAAAATTCTACTATAAAAGGAGAGCAATATAACAACAGTTAATACAATGAAGTATAAAATACTAACATGGAGAAGAAAATATCTTATTATATAATGAAGAAAAGGAAATTGTGAAATTTTACCAATGAACAAATGGTCACAATGACATGTTAATCATGATGAAAAAATATTTTTAAAGGTAGTAAAAACGACGGAAGTTTGTCACATCAAATCTATGAAAGATGGAACTATGGGGGGCTTGGAGCCTTTATACCCACTCATTAACATTAAAATCATCAAACGATGCATGTAAACGACTTATAGTAAAAGATATCTGAAGTGAGTTAAATGAGGGGAATCAATTTTGAAAAGTCTATAAAGAGATAAAAATCAAGATGACATGGAACAATGTAACCCTCCAAGTTTTTAACGTGCAAAGGTGAAAACTTAAAGTTAAAAATATGGAAGTTATCACTTACGTGCTTATAGGCTGCTCAGATTGTTACGGTGAGGGTGTGCTCAATAAGTGGGCGCCAGGTAACAAATGAAAAATTAAATTACAGATAGTTACTACCAAAGAAATTTTCTATCTTGGCGGAGGAGGCAGAACAAACCAGCAGGAACAATTAACAACTTTAATTAATAAAAACACAACAATAAGCTGAAGGCTAGAACAACTAAAATTTCAAAAGCTGAAGGCTATAACAACTAAAATTTCAAAAGCTGAAGGCTATAACAACTGAAATTTCAAAAGCTGAAGGTTACTAAAATTCAGAACATTTACAACTCTGTCAATCTGATTCAAAGAAGATGGTCCTGGTTGGATAATACCTGGATGGGTGGTTTGAACGAAGCTAGTCCTAGCGAAGTGCTGTTGGGCTGGAATCGACTGAGCTAACAGTTACGTG
>WOGM01000701.1:0-11587 GCA_015342125.1 Leptinotarsa haldemani | reverse complement strand
TAAGAAAATTAGATATCAAGTTGAGCATTTTCAAGGTCACCGAATCGGAGCCCACTGCGTTACTTTTTATTGAGTTTATACATTTAAGCACTTCCACCGACGTCATCAATTTTAATAACGAAAATTATCACCTATTCTGATTTTGCTTTATTGGCAGTTGCATGTGGAGATGCACTCGGCAATTGATCGGGTCGTGAAGCTAGTTCAATTAGATATTGATTAATTACTTGCTCAGAATGATATTTGGCGGTTTTATATGGATATATGAATATATTTTCAGTTTATTATCAGAAGAATCATGAAATACAAATCAAATAACTGAATTGAGCTCGTTAAAAGAGAAAAAGAAAGAAGCACCTCAAAAGTGCTGCTTTGTTCCCCCCTGTTCATAAAAGAGGACACATGCTTTCTAACTCACAAGCGATTTTGGTGAAATTGGAGTCATGTGTGAATCGTTATATTCATACCACGTGCCACTATATGGGTGTCTGCAATATGTTGTGTAATGCCGTTGTAAGTAGTATCACTGATATTTGAAAGTGCAATTAGGTTGTAACGACAAAGAGCCACATTGTCTGCTGCATAATTGCTCATATCTAATCCTTCTGAAGAAAAGTCAGTAGCAACATTCAATTTGCCTCTGAATCCTTTCCGTTGGAGATAATATTTTGAAATGAATCACTAAAATACGGAGAAACTTATGGATTGATGGGGAGTATGTGAATTTTCTTCTTTCCTTGCACCTCGAACAGGTTGGTTTTTCATCTCCACCCACGGTTTTCCCTTTTGTGAAGAAATCCAAGCATTGTGACAAAATAATTATAGTTTCCCCCCTCTAGATGTAAATGATTCTTGCATGATACTTAATAACAACTTGGATAATTTTTATAGGGCTGCAACAGAACACGTTTTACTCCTAAACTCTCAGAAATCAAATGTTCTATTATTTGGACCAAAGTACAAACGATCTGATATTTTAGAATGCCTTAACATATCAATCAATGGCGTGAATATCGAGTTGGTGGAAGAAGCGAAAAATCTTGGAGTCATCTTTGACCACACTCTCAGATTCGAAAAGAACTTGAATAATTTAATACGACGTGCATATTCTTCTTTAAAATTGATATATGGAGTTAGGCAGTATCTTCCACTAAAATTGAAATTAGTATTATGTGAAGCACTAGTTTTATCACATTTTAACTATGCTAATACTGTCTATGGACCACATTTGAGTGAGCAGTATAAACGTAAAATTCAAAAGGTACAAAACTCGTGCTTGAGACTTATTTATGGAATAAGACTTTCTCAGAGAATATCTCATAAGCTCAAAGATGCCAATTAGTTAAATATGAATAATAGAAGAATCTTCGCCCTTTATTTTCAAAAAAAATTCTGTTGGTGTATTTCCTTAATTTTGTTTTTTTACATATTTTTTGAAAATAATAAAGACGAATATTATTATCATTATTATATAGCTCTTTGCTTGCTGTGTTCAGCTCTAAGTGCGGTTCAATCCGTACTTAGAGCATGTTGAACCACACTTGAACCCGCTCTAAGTGCGGGTTATGATCAGAAATGACTATTAAATAACGAAATTAGTTAACTATATTAGTAACTATATTAGCAACTATATTAAAAAAGGGGAGCTGCTTGAAGGTAGGTTGCAACATACCTACATCTCCTGTCGCATATTGAGGGGTAGATTTTCAATGATTTCTCATAATTTTTTATCAAAAAAAATCGGATGAGCGACTTCATAAAAACATATATCCACTATTTACCGGCAGTAAACATACTAGGAGAGAACATTGCAGTTTACCATTTTCAAAAAACACTTTTAAGGAGCTGTAGCGACGGTTCCAAATGCACTAAATCAGTCGCGTACTAAATGCTATCGCACTAAGGTAGTTCGGATTTTTTCTACGGCCGATCACTAGTCTGGAGGGTAGTTCTCACCCTGCGGTACCTCTCGCGAGGGCTGATGTTGACTGAAAGTGTGAAAGAGAGAAGCAGGCTGCTGCGTGATCCTAATTACATGACCTACCGGAGCGGGCCAACGATATTGGTCTAATGAGGGCGAGGCAGCTTCAATTTAGCCCATTTAACTAGCCTATCGTTAGTACGCTGAATCACTAACGACTTGAACTTCAATTAGTGCCCCCACTAACTTACCGACAGAGCCCAGATTGTTCAGCATGTTTCAGGATACAGATGATGTCCTCCGATTCTGACGCACTGCACTGTTTATTTAATGAGTACTGATTTGATACTGAATTGTGAATATGTTGTTGACGCCGGGAAGAATCGCTAGTGGGGGTCGGGCCAATGGAGGCCGCTGTGCTGCGGGGGTGTGGCTTGCGTGGCGGGCGGGGACTGAGGCTCCCATCGCTCTGATTGCTAGGACACCCGCCGAGCGAGGATCCTCCAGGACAAAGGACGAGACGGCGGCGGATTCACGCAGATCCGCGTGAACTGGCTTTTGTCTCTTTGTTGTTTTCTAATACCAAAAAAAAGTAATTAAACTTTCTAGTGCTGCGTTCCGGATTATAATACGACGTATTTTAAATGAAATAGTTCTGATTGTAATCCTGGAATCCTTTTGGTTTCCAGGAAAACATTTATTGTTTGCAGCTTGAAGAGACCCCTTCAGGTCATTGAGGAAATGGTTCTTATGATTCGGGTTGACGACAAAGCCATATAAGTTAAAATTTTGATAAAGCCATCGTTATTCGTATTATTTTCGGCTAATGACAAGATAGGATTAGCTTGTGTGATTTCCATTATGATAATAATAATAATAATACTTTTATTCCTTTGAAATCATCATTTTACAATGATATAGAAAACGTCTAGTAAAAAAAAACATTTAGATGTATAACACAGAGATTACAGTACATTGATCACAATTATTTGGAAGTATACCTACTCAAAATATTCATTAATAGAATAAAAACATCCCTCCAAAAGGTATTCTTTAACTCTCCGTTTAAAAGTAGACATTAATGGGATACTCTTATATTTGAATGTAGACAATTGAATAGCTTGGAGTCTGCTAGAGAGGGTGATTTTTTAAACAATCTAGTACGATGTTGCTGCAGTTTAATTAGCTTTCCATTTCTTGTTGGGTAATTGTGCCACTTTGAATCAATTTCAAACTCAGACTCCTTCTTTTTTTACAAAAAGTAGACAATTATAAATGTAAATAGATGGTAGCGTTAAAAATGTTTTCCCTAAAACATGGGTCTACAGGAATCTGTGTGTCGAAGACCATACAGCATACGTATTATCGTTTTTTGAGAGATGAATGCTCGACTGATGTTAATCCCTTCTCCCCACAAAAGCACATTGTAAGATAGTACTGAATAAACCATCGCATAATAAATGTTCAACAAATGCTCTTCATTCATAACCTTTTTAAGTTGTACCAATGCGTAGAAACTGGTGTTGATTCTCTTGCAAACATAANTTGCAAACATAATTTATGTGAACTTGCCAACTCAACCCAGAATCTATATGAAGTCCTAAAAATTTTGTGGTTTCCGACGGATATATAGTGACATTATTTATATCAACCTGTATAGGCTCTAAGTGTCTTCGGTTGAAGAATTGAACTAACACCGTTTTCTCAGCATTGACTATAAATTTATTTGTGTGACACCATTTCGTAAATTTACGGCTTATTGCGTTCAGTTTCGACTTACATCAAGTTATTGGGTAAGCTGTTTTGAAATCAGGCAAAATTCTTAGAACTAACAATTGATTTCTGTACTTCATTTTTAACAGTTTTTCAATAATTCAAATAAATTCTTCCATTATCTAATTTTTATTTTTTTTTCACTTCTAATGAACTTAATTAAATTTCAAATATTTCACTGAGACCATGATATATATTCTCTGTCTATCCAAATTCATCATATATTAATTGGGCAATAAACTTTTATGTTTAAATATGATGTCCTCTCATAATTGATTTTAACATTAATCAAATGCTAATTACCAACCATTCCAATACATCAAATATAATTATGCACATTGAGATTATATCAGTTATTTGAACATTGTTTTGCTTTTAACTGAGACGTGCAAATATTCAGCTCTACTTGATCATTCAGAGTACGATTAAAATTTTGAATTAATCATCAGATTCTCAGATGGAGAACAAATTGCACGAGAGAAGCGCCGTGTTCAGTGCTGCCAAATCTGCTGTTTCACTGATTGAAAGTTAAAATCTACTGTGGAGAAATCTATTATAAACTTTTCAATAAACCTTGGTGAGGATTTTTTATTTACATTTTTTCTTCCTTCGGTCTGTTTTTCTCTCTTTAACTATTGAAAGAAGGACAGATGAAAGTCAAAGCAATTTTCACCAAATGATAAATAATTCTGAAGATTCGTTAGGAATTTTTAGAAAGTGAGTTGCCAGTTGGGAAAAATTTCGAATGGATTTTTGAAAATTATTTTTCAAACGAATGTAAAAACTGGAAGCAGATTTGGTTAAATGCAAAAGTTGAATGTTAGATGGTACGATTTCCAAACTTAAGCATTTTATATCTCACAAATCTCTTCATCAACAACATATGTGAAAATATTGAATGAAAATAGTGGTATAAAATTGTTTCAATATCACAAGTACAAAACATAATATGTTTTGTAATATATTATATTACTCTAGTCTAGTACCACTATCAGATATATTGAAGGATACAGCAATATTCCTTAATGAACAACTTTTTAAAAATAATTGTTTATGTAGCATGATGGGTAGAAATAGAAACTTTGGCATAAAATGAATTTATGTAAAACTTTCACCATACCAGTTAGCGAAACGTGCGTCTTTTGACGCACGCAGAAGATGAAGGTGATGCTAACTTACTCGTTAACTTGTTTAGCAAAACGCTCGTCGAGAAACGGTTTTTTTTTTCAGTTGTTTATTAAAAGGTTTTCAATCAGTTATGGAATCTAGCAAGGATTGGCAACATAATTTTTTTTTGAATTCGCCCAAAATGTTATTGGCCAAACAGAAAGAATCTTCTTCAAATGAATGAAAGAGAATATGGGTAATTGAATTTGAGGGCCAAATTCACACTGAAAGTTTTTTTTGTTAGATCAATCATGACTATGACGTTTCACATTTGAAGAGGCAAGTTTGAAACTGAACTAATTGACACGTGAACTCAAGTAATTTTTTTTTACATTCAAATGAGTTTCTAAAATTTATATCCTGCCATTTGAATTTGTAATCAGTTTTTACCTAAAATCAGGTAAAATTATTAATCATCATTTACTTGTCATGCACTGTTTGGAACTTTTGGTGTAGTAGTGAATATTACTGGAGTTTTTTTCAACTCCAAACCGTTATTTTAACACTTCGACACGTGTTTCGATCACCAATCACCAAGTGATCATCTTCAAGAGGAAATATCATTAGATAAATATAAATCAGTATTAGTTAAATTGTTTATTTATATAAAGTTATAATCAGGTAGAATTTAGTTTCCCTGTTTCTCAGGAATTATTTCTTCAGTAATAACCAGAAGAATAATTCAGTCTCATACAATTTGTTTATAAACTGATTTTAGTTTCTTTGCTAGCTTCTATGTAAGCTAAACTTACAGAGCATTTCTGAAAGCACTAGTTGGTTCAAATCTAGTCATGATAATGTCGAAAACGAATATAAAAAACCCTGATGTTTTTCTAAAATCTGGGAGTAAATGAATACCAAACTTCAACTTTTCCACTGACTGGTCGTGTACAATTAAATAACGATTTCTTCTTCAGAACTACAGAACTGCTCAATTCTGTTTTTGGACCATCTGCAACTCTAATGTTTCATCCAGTTTCAACCTGAAAAGAAAACATCATCAACGCTATCACTTCGGCATAGTAATTGCTCATCAATTTATTCAACACGATCAGCTCCAACTCAAACGCTACTTCGTGAATCATTCACGAAGACAAAACGAGTCCCAGTTATTCCTTCCATAGTCGAAAGTCACTTGAAATGCATTGAACGCCGAATTGAACAAATGTTTGGATTCCATTTGCCGGGGAACAAATTCCGTCTGGTGGAATTGAATTTTAAATTATGCGCTGATAGTGGGATAATGCCGGCTCATTTACAGTCCGTTTTATGACAATAGAGTGTAGCAGCTTCGTTTATTTATTTACGGCAATTTTATCTGGAAAAACAACGAAACCTATCATTCACACTAGGCTGGGTCTATTCACACTGTGAATATTTAGTCGCGTTATGGGTATGAGGAAGGGAGGCAGATGAACTATTGGTAAACAAACCATTTTGACCTAAATTGCTAATACAAAACAACTTTGAAATGTGCATACTAGCTGATACTTTTTCAAATGGTGATATTTTCCTTTCTGGAAGTTTTCCCAAATATTATACATATACATTTCATCGTAGGATGTTACAGTTATAATTTAATAGATGTAGATAGTTATAATTAATATGTATCTTGAGCAGACGCAATATTTTTGCTTTGGTGCCTCAAGCCGGTATCATTTTTTTAAATACGGAAAGATTCATTCCACCAATGACTTCTACGCTCAGAACAACCATTCAAACAGAGTGGTCTACGAAAGTAGGTTTTCTGTGACACATTTCAGGAAGGCGCCTTCCTTTGGCTGCAGGATACTGACTGCATCCATTAGGCAAGATTTGCTATCCCGATCCTCTCACATTACACGTGGCCATGTGCAGCTTGGGAATTGTGCCTGTGGAGCATATTGAGGTTGTTGAATTTGAAGAGTGTATGATGTCTACCTCTTTGACCGCAACAACTTCCCCATATAGGGGCATCCGGATGTCAGGTACACCTGACGATATATTAAATTCAGCTATAATGAAACTTGAATCACTAAACTATAAAATAAAGATATATACGTGAAAGATCTGTTTGACCTGGAACCTGCACTTGGAAATGGTTGCAAACACATGAAAAAAATACACATCTTTGATTTTATAGTTCAAGCCTGAAGCATTCTCAACAAACTAGGTAACTAGGTAACAAAGACTTGTTTGTTTGGGAAAATAACAGAAGCAGTGAGAACCTCACCAACAACGGTATTGAAAACACCCTCGAATCTGTTCCCTACAGTGGGAATCACAAACACTGATGAGGTTTTTCCAGAACATAATTGGCAAAATACGCTATATTCAGATATCAAACTGAAGTAATATTTCTCAATGATTTGATAAAAGATTGGTATATGATATCATTCCAAAATAGCTTCCAAGTGCGTATTTCTTCTGCACTCTATTAAAGTATGATTTTGTGATCCTATGTCAAATCATTTTCCTCAAATGTATGCAAACTGCACTTGGGTATTTATTGCCTCATCTTTTAAAGTACTTTTTGAATCGTTCTCAATGGATTCGATCTTATTATTGATGTGCAAAGCTTTGATTTTCAGCTAATTTTAGTTGAATCATTAGTGATTTGAAACTGATTTTGTTTCCATCATCTGAAATGAAATGCTGTGAGAATAATATCAATTATAAACATTCTCTCATCTCTCATGACAACGAAGAGTTTTTGTTAATATTTACAATGATTTCGACATGCTGAATTGTAAGATAGAGAAATATATTTGGATAATTTTTATGTATTATTAAAGTGAAATCAGAGATCGCGAAAACTTTGTTTTTGGTTCAGGTTTCAGTAAATAAACAATTGAAGAAATATTTAGAAACACGAAGTACTTCAAAGAAAATTTAAAATAATAGAAATAGCAGAGGTATGAAATGAAAATTATATCAGAAATTCTTACAGAAAATGATGATAAAAATGGTAGAACAAAGAACTGTGAGAAAATATAAACAATACTGAATGTAAAGAGAAAAATATAGCATCATCAATTGAAAAATAATAGTTTGGAGTGTTGACTTTTCTAGATGTAAATAGAAATAGCAAACAAGAAACTAAGGAGAGTTAAAAAAGATTCCAAAAGCAGACCTTTATTGTTGATATATGAAAGATGTGTTTGCCATAAATTACAGTGAATTTGATTAAGTATTTTGCAGGTTGTATTCACGACAATAATGGACGGAGAAAGGTAACAAATCGGAGGCAGTCTATATAGAAAAATTACACAATTTTTATCATACCTCACTCACAATCACATAATTGAATCTGGTTCTATTGATTTTTCGTGATTTTTAGCGTCTTCTGAAGAATAAAGGTTTGGATCGTTATTAAAATTGATACAATGACGTAACGCCTTCATCTAGTAGTTACATCATTGCAAAATACTGATATAACGTTGGACCAATTGTGCCAAATCGGTTATTTTGCTTCCTTAGGAATACACACGAACGCTTCTAATGTTATTAATTTGTACGATTGTCCTACAGACATAGTCGATCTGCCTTGGTCGTGAAACCGCTTTTTCCGAGTCCTACCGTCTAATTTCTCTTCCTTTAATCACCATTAACATCGCGCGTATCGTCCATGGATCTCGATGTCGAGGAGGAATAGCTCCCGGTGAAATAATAACGAAACAATCCGCAGAAGAAATTATTGGTCACGATTGCAAGCGAAGTGGAATCATTTCCGCAGGGCTTCAATTTTACAGAAGCTGTTGGTAGAAGCCACATTATCGACTCGATACGATAAAAATATGTATATGAATAGGCGTATAAAATATATCGCTTCAAGGCTCACGCACCGCTGAGCATTCTGTATATACAATGGAGAGAAATACGTTATTATAACTCTAGAATAACTGATTTCTAATTAAAAACACGGCCGTTTATCTCGATAGGAGAGCCATTTATCTTTGCTATCCGCCGAATCGACAGGTTTATATTGTGAGCATTCAGAGTCATTATACTACGTTCATTTGTGAAGGTTGACAATTTGACAGGAAGACAATTGCTATTTGTAATGGTTAATTCGAGAAATATATGTTGAGCAACAGAAGAAAACAATGGAAACAAGAAATAAACGAGACAAGCGCAAGGAAGCAATTTCTTCGAAAAGCTTTTTTTAATCACACATACAATCATTCAATCAAAATAATTTCAGTCTGTTGATCATGTGTGTTGGAGTGTTTTATGGTTGGAAAAAATCGAAAAGAAATAATTGATAATTTTCCCACAAAGCAAAGACCTGCTGCTTGCATCAATTTATTTTCCTTCCTCTAGTCTCTAGACAAAGATGACTAAGTCGTCTATATAGCCCAGCTATAATGCAGCTATAAATCGTACATGAAAAGAATTGGATCTTACGAAATATTATTGGTTTGAAGAACTAGGACAAAGGTTAAAAAAATCCAGGTGACAAACCATTTGTAGGAGTAGCATTATTGGACAGAATAAGAATTCCCAGAGAGTATTCCACAAGCAAGATCATTGCCATCCTGGAATTCGTGTAAAAGAATTATTCCTGGGAAAGAAAGACTTTGGCTTTCTACTTCTCCATCTGTTTAACTTTTGAAGGAACTCTTTACAATCATATGTAGGAATATCATAATATGATTATTAAACTAGTTGTTCTGAAATTACTTTTTCTCGGGTAGTTCAATGTTTATATGGAAGTAGCTGTTTCTAATGGGCTTTCTTTTCCAGTTTGTGTCTGAAAATAACATCTATGCATGTTCTACACAGCTTTATAAACAGGAAGTTTCCCACATTTTTCGTATGAAGATGGAGAAATACAAAGCGAATACCTTTCTTTACCGAAACTAATCTCTCCTTATAATATACCCCTTTCAATTTAAAGTGATTCCTGTGATTGAGCCAATCAAATATTATATAGAAATGTAGTTTCGAAGTTTCGAAGTCATCGTAGATAACTGGCATTCATAAGTAGTAATCGGAATACATCTAGATAGGAGGTCGTTAGTACTATATACTGATAATCTAAGATCTTTGAAAACGCTGGAGTAGAAATATGGAAAAAGACCCTGGTTATGGGCACATCCAACACGTCTTAAAATATTGTAAATTGTATATACAGCTACGCTACACATAGTATAGACACTCCTGAAGAAGCTATAGTATAGCGAATACACTTCTCTTCCTTGTAGGGCTCTTGTCTAGCCAAAATCTGTTCCACCAGCTTTTTGGAGTAACCATTCTGCTGAAGATCTCTCCTGATATGGCCTTGTTACCTGTCAGAAGTATCTTTCGTAGATCTTGATCTTGGTTGATTTGTGGTTTAATTCAGGTACTAGTCGGTATGTGTTAGTTTTCCACCTGTTATCGGTCCTTTTCACTATTGCATTCATAAACGGCATTTGTGGAAGCCCGAACTTGCAACATTCACCAAGAATCATTGTCAATTACTTCCAAACATACTTCGAAACTATAACCGATTATATTTTTGTTACAGATGGCGGCGCCCTCCTGGACGACCAGTCCACCCCCAAACCGACCCCCGAGCAGGATGAATCCCTTCTGCTCAATACTGACCTCCCCATCTTCCTGGTGGAGCCGCAGAACGCCTTCGTGGTGAAGAACCGTCCCGCCACTCTGCAGTGCCGCGCGGCACACGCCCTCAACCTCTATTTCAAATGCAACGGCGCCAGGAAGGTCGAGACCGTCGAAAATTGGTTCGTGGATCCTCAAAACGGCGTGCGGATCTTCGAAGCCGACGCGAACGTCACCAGAGACATGGTCGAAGAGTTTTTCGGCAAGGAGAAGTTCAAGTGCGAGTGCTATGCCTGGAGCGGCAGGGGCAGTATCAAGAGTCAGCCGGCGACGGTAGAAGTTGCATGTAAGTAGACAATTATCATCATTTTGAATTGTATTACCTTAAGTTTCCATCCATAACAAGTTTTATTACATTTTAATCATTCAACCCATAAAAAATAATTAGAAGAGTAGTGGAATCTGTTTTGAAACCTAACACAGTCTGAAAAATTAACAGTTTTATCAAAAAAATCAATTCTGTTATGCACTGTTTGAAACATTTGCTATAGTAATGAATAATACTGGAGTTATATCCCAACACCAAATCGTTATTTTTAACACTTCGATACGTGTTTCAATCACCCAATTATCATCTTCCAGAGTGAGATTAAACTATTTAATAATGGAGTTTTAACCCAATACCAAACCGTTATTTTTGTCACCTCAACACGTGTTTCAATCACCTGGTGATCATCTTCAAAAGGAAGATTGAACAACTCAATCTGAAGTTCTATCCCTGGATCTGGATCTATCCTACCACAGTCTGAAAAATTAACAGTTTTATCAAAAAAAATCAATTCTGTTATGCACTGTTTGAAACATTCGGCATAATAATGAATAATACTGGAGTTTCATCCCAACACCAAACCGTTATTTTCAACACTTCAATACGTGTTTTAATCACCAAGTGATCATCTTCAAGAGTGAGATTAAACTGTTTATTACTGGAGTTTTATCTCAACACCAAACCGTTATTTTTGACACCTTGACACGTGTTTCAATCACCAAGTGATCATCTTCAAAAGGAAGATCAAACAACTTAATCTGAAATTCTGGAGTTTTATCCCAACACCAAACCGTTATTTTTGACACCTCGACACGTGTTTCAATCACCAAGGGATCATCTTCAAAAAGAAAATTTAACAACTTAATCTG
>WOGM01000700.1:0-11610 GCA_015342125.1 Leptinotarsa haldemani | reverse complement strand
AATATTTGCTATCAATTTTGAGAATAAATGTTGACGAGAGACAATGGATACTTCAAATATACAGTATTATGTATTTCTTGACAGTTTGCAAAAATGTAAATAGGTCGTTGTTTGTCATGTAATAATACTCTTCTTTTCCAGTGTATATAAGAAAACAAGCTGAAAATATTATTAACCAGATAGAGATCCCGAGTTTTATAAAATATAAAAATTTTCCTTTCAGAACAAACATTTTTTAATTTATGTTCATTGTTTCAGCCTATGCAACTAAAGATTTTGAAATACTCAGTAGATCTATTAAGACTCCGAAAATCTGCTTTTACCCAGGAAGAAGATATGACCCAGATCACGAACAAGCATATGAACTCACCAAAGATTTCTGGTTTCTTCTGGCAATACGATTCCTTGTCGTTTTGGTTTTTGAGGTGAGAATTGAGAATCTACTTGTATCCAAAACAACGAATTTTTTCTAACACCAGAATTGCATCACTCTTCTCGATGCGCGTTTCGACAACTAAGTTTACTTAATCTCCTGAATATGACAATTTAGTTAGATAAACGCGCATTGAGTGATGCAATCCCGATATTTGGGAAAAGTGCTTATCTTGGTTTTATTCTACGCCAGATGTTTCAGTTCCAACTTTCATCTACTTGTATATTTCTCAAATAACAATTCAGTTCTCAACTAATATGAACCTGAAAATTCAGTCTATCTTTCAACTCATGAAATCATTGAGAAATATCTTACCGACAAATGATCATACTCCATACTTCTCCATTTAAAGAAAATTGAATTTTCTATCTTATTTTTCAATATTTTTTTCGTAGCACTTACCGTTCACGATTTATATGATCATTATTTTTCGTTTATTAGCTTTTTTACCGATATTTCTTCAAATAATTGTTTAAACTAAAATTGCTTATAATAATTATTTCACGTTCTCCTTTCGACGAAGAAACAAGGCACATTCTTCAGCAGAAATATCGAACGGTTTGCTTATAGATCCTGAAAAGTCGAAAGTCATAATCAATCCAGAGTTATTGATTCAACGAATTTCTGTCTCCAAACAAACGACAGCAAATTTAATACTTTTCTTGACATACGAGTTGTCGCCATGCTCATTGTCGTTATTCACGCCTGGACAAATGCGCCATGGTACTAAATCGAAATTGTAACAATGTTTCACTCCACTCAGCAAAGTTCCGGACCTCGAGACTCAGCCAGCGTTCGTAGTAGATAGTGGATTCCTCTTACAGCGTGTAGTGTGGTGGGACAATCACTTGACATATTTAGAAATATGTCAAAAGTATGTACATTACATTCAATAACATTATGGTCTTTGAAGTACAGTAGTTTTTGACGGATATCTCGACGATGTTGCAACACTAGGAACATAATATTCTGAACGCTTTCGGTGACATCGACCACGAAACAAGAAAAGTTTCTATCAAATGAGCGCAATAAAACTCGTTTCATAAACATGTTAACGACAATTTTGAGACAGTCTGGGATTACTGTAGAACAAGCTGTTGAAGATGCGGACAAATTAATTGTTGATACAGCCCTTGGTTTGACAAGGGAGTATTCTTTGATTGTGTTCATAGGTGAGGACGTTGATCTGCTTGTTCTCTTGACAGTTCTAGGAAATAAGCATACCAACGTTTTCTTCTGGAAGCCTGGAAGAGGAGTCTCAAATATCTACTTCACTTCTACTTCGTTCGCAAAAAATTACAGCTCCATGAATAACATTCAAAACTTATTGGTATTGCATGCTTTCAGTGGTTGCGATACAACTTCAGCACCGTACAATTGTGGGAAAACAAAAGTTATGACAACACTTGGGAAGCATAAACATTCAACCAATATCGTGAAGGTTTTCACAGAGACAAAAAAACAGCCAGTAGAAGTTGAACAAGCTGTCAAGAATATCTTTATTGCGCTCTATGGTGGTGACCCAAATGAAACGACAATAAACTATCTACGATACTGCAATTATGTTCGCTTATCGTCAAAAAATAAAATAAATTTGGCATCTCTGCCTCCAACAGAAAATGCTGCGAAGTAGGTACCATTCTTACCGCACTTACCAGCAAGTTCAAGCCTGGCTTGGAAATTATTTGGATCCAGAAGAATGGGGTTGGACACGCACATCGCAGGGTCTTCAACCAATCGCGTCGACAATGCCAGTTGCACCAGCCAGTCTACTAGAGTGCATTTCATGCAAATGCAGAACTGGCTGTGGCAGAGCCTGTGGGTGNGCACCAGCCAGTCTACTAGAGTGCATTTCATACAAATGCAGAACTGGCTGTGGCAGAGCCTGTGGGTGCCGAAAAGCAGGATTGGACTGTACGGTAATCTGTGAGAACTGCACAGAGGAAGCGTGCACTAATCAGCTGAAAGTAATCGTCAACAACACAGAATTTGTATGCTACTGAAGAAGATAACGAAGAGGAAAAGGAGAATGTAACCAAAATCGAAACTTCACCACCCGCGAAACGCCAAAGAGTCAGAGAAGACATATGATTAGTTTTGTACATTTGTAAAAATAAATTTTACATATATTCTTCAATAAATTTTCCATTTTCTTATTTGCTTGTTTTATTATGGCATTAGTTTCTAAATTGATTAAAGTAATATTTAATTGTATGAAAGAAAATACAAAAAAAATCAATGGGTAATCCCTATTTTTTGCAGGTAAGAACTTTCATTAATAATTATTTATTAAATCGAGAAAATGCTGACGGACTGCGAATAGCCATGATGCTCCCTAGGTGGCTCGGGGAGTTATTAACATTGCCTACCCAGGACACGAGGCTAATGACCAAGGTAGTCGATGCCGATGACACCTAAGGAAAAAAATTGTCAGGATCACTCTGTGCAACCCTATGAAGCTAACGCCGAAGAAATATCTGGCGATGACCAAAAAAAATCTATGCTTATCAGTAGGATTTCTGACTGGCGACTATCAACTAAGAAAACACCTCCATAATAAGGGCTAGTGGATACACCTCTATGCAGGATGTGTGAACAGGAATATGAAACTGTTAGGCGTGTTTTATGCGAGTGTCCGGAGTTATTGTCAATAGGAGAGTGTGTGTTCGGCGAGACTTGGCCCACACCTGCCGATATAAAGGAGATGTCTCCCAGTGACCTGGGACCTGGAAAGGACAGAATGGACGATGACCTAAGTGGACAACTCCTCGGGAGGATGATCAACGGGTCACATGTGGCCTGACTGCTGCGGGCCTACACTCACCTTCCCTACTCTACAGATACATATATTAGCTTTTTTATGTAGTGGACCTGGCCGATAAAATTACTGAAAATCCACACCGTACGTATGAACACGTCTGAAGAAGCTCTCCTAATCTATAGTGAAACAGAAATTACAGTAGTGTTACTAAAATTAACTTTCTCAATAATGTTAATTGCAATTAAGCTAAACAGTTTTTTAATGCTTTCTATTTCTTTCTCTACATGTTTCTTCAGTTGGTGAAAACATTCTCCACTTTAAATATGGAAAACATAATTTTATTTGTAGATTTACTTGGATGGTCCGTACGGAGCACCGTCGAGCCATATCTTCAGAGCCCAACATGCTGTTCTTATAGCAACAGGAATCGGAGTTACCCCTTTTGCATCCATTTTGCAATCTATTATGCACCGTTATTGGAAAGCCAGACATACATGCCCTAAGTGTACATATTCCTGGGCGAGTGATATACCAGCCACCGTCATGAACCTCAGAAAAGTAAGTAATACCTACTTCATCATTCGATCTATTTGATTTTACCAAGCATTGTTTCCTCTTCAATCCATATTGGGATAGTTTGTGCAGGTGGCTACAAGTTTAGTGTTAAATTTGAAGTCAAGTAAGGTATTTAGTGCTTGGAGATATTCTCATTTATAAGTAACTAGTACTATGTTGCTGTATCGCTGCTGTTCCAATGTTTTGACAGACTCAAAATCAACGAACTTAGGCGTGCGCAGCGTTATAGAACAGTGCTTTCAAAAAATTCTTCTACAACGCCATCTAGTGGCGAGTTACAGAAAAAGTGATAGCCTAAAAACCTTCTCTATAAAAAAATACTTATACATGTCAAGTTTCATCACGATCGGTTGAGCGATGTAGAAGTTTATCACTTACCAACCAACCAACAAACATACATTTTTATATATTAGACTAGTTATTGCCTACGGCTTTGCCCGCGTAGAATTTGTTGTTGTAGTACTAATTACTACTATGTTGCTGTATCGCTGCTGTTCCAATGTTTTGACAGAATCAGAATCAATGAACTTAGGCGTGCGCAACGTTATAGAACAGTGCTTTCAAAAAATGGTTCTACAGCGCCATCTAGTAGCGAGTTACAGGAAATGTGATAGCCTAAAAACCTTCTCTATGAAAAATTACTTTACATGTCAAGTTTCATCACGATCGGTTGAGCGATGTAGAAGTTTATCGCTTACCAACCAACCAACCAACAAACATTCATTTTTATATATTAGATAATTCAAATTAGAATGGAAAATCATAATACTTACTCTGAACTATTTAAGAATTACTTTCCAAATAAATGAAATTCTGATTACTTTATATGATAATTCAACCAACCTTTTTTATAGGTTTTTCTCAGACAATAAAATGGCTCAGGAATATTCCATAAAATTTCTTTGTGAAACATTTGTCTGTTTTTAGTAAACGAGCATACTTGAAGACTGGCTGTAATCGAATTATTCAAGTGAACAATTTGTTCAGGCCACTCTCAACTTACCTACCCTATAGTTGAATGGACTGACACCCATCTGAAAACAACTACTCCCCTGGCTTATACCACGAAGGGCGTTGGATTAAATCCGACAGGTGTCAGTGCAGGATCCTTCATAGAAGTATTTCCTGCATATGCTGTTGGCGATACAACTGCCGCAAACGATTTTCAATTATTGGAACGGACACATTTATAGGGCGGTTTCGGACTTGTTTGGCCTTTGTCAGTGTAAAGCAGTACCTATCCATCATCGACATGAAGTTGATGATTTCCCGTAAACGAAAATCGAATTCCTGTCAGAGTGTCATTCCTCAAACGAGGCTGAAGCGAACGACAAACAACATGTTTTTGTTGAGTGAGTTTATCAATACAATTGATGGAATAGTCGCCATTCAATGTGATAGAATGCACAATCAGTGAGACAATTTCTCCTAAACATGTTTCCTGGTCGATTGATTTCCACACGTGGTACGAATAAGTGGCCTCCCAGATCACCAGATTCATCTCCGAATAATTTCTTCCTTTTCGGATTTCTGAAAAAAATGTGCTTATAGGCATGAATTTCAGAAACAAAATTGTTTGATGTAATAAGAGGGAAAATTATCTAATTCTATACCCGCTTCTCTGTAACACAGACCCCGGACCCTTAGTCTCATTCTGTGACACATCTATATAAATTCAAATTTATAAGTTTAACAACCTCTAGAATTTTCAGTGGTGAATTTTAAAGTTGGCATCCTGGTTCACCCAACTACCTGTCTATCAAATACCTTTTCTTACTCCTGATAAAACCAAGTTTGCAAACTTCACATCTCAGTTTTATACTTGATAATGGGGTCAAACCTGAAACCGGCCGTATAAATAAAATCAACTAGTGGTAATTAGACAAAGGTGTTTTTATTCATTTCATTAAAGTGATCATGAATTACCACAAAATAAACAAGTCATCAATCACACATATTCATTACATTAGGTTTGTAGTTTTTATTAGTTACATTTCACTTTAATTTTCATAGGTACCCTCTTTTTTATTTCCTAATTGTTTCTGAAAAATCATCTAAATATTTACAATTTCGAAACAATTTAATTTTTTTTAATGTTTTTTCCATCAATTGTCACATTTTCAGCACTTAAAATGGAATAATATCTAATAATACTGAAATACAAAATGTATGCATTATCTTTCCTCTTGATGCATCACGTGCAATGTAACAACAAAACGACCATTGACTGAACTTTTTGATTAATAAAAGGAGAAAAAAAATGTTCATGTTGAACGGTTTTACTGAAAAAATATATAAAATAATAATGTAGATAATGTAATGAGAACTAAATAATAATTTGGAATTGTTGAATACTCCGCTCCCCCACTGCCCCCAAATTAACTCCACAACACGTCGACACTTTTGTGCGACATTTACTCCTTCTCCTGATGATGCTATCTTGGTTAACAAATATACGACTTGGTGTCCTTATGACATGATGAAACGCACGTTAAAATGCAACATTGCCTCATAAACAACAATTTATTTTACAACCGACCACACCGAACCTGTCATGATTGCGCTAGCGACGTATAACTTCGATACCGTCTCCATCTCTTTTTGCATAGATTACGTCACACGTGTCTCTCACTCGTACACACACACACCATTATATGAAACATCAATTCTTCCCCAAATCTAAGGATATTTTGTGATATTGATGACTTATTTATTTTGTGGAAATTCATCTTCAATTAGATATAGAAATAAAATACTTTGTCTAATTTCCACCTACTTAATGTATTGATAATAAAATACGACCAAGGTTTCGGTTTTTACACCATTCTCAGGTGTTCTAACACTTGTTAGAATATCCTACATCTACAATTCCTACGATTCGCGATTACTTCCAATATTCGACGTTGGTGTCGAGGACAACGTCTATCACGCCGACGACCTTAGTTCAAATCTCATACCGGTAAACTTAATTAGGAACACGTGACGGGTACGTGACAAGGGAGCCCAAGAGGTTGTGGCAGACTCCCAAGTGGGCCCGAGGAGTGAGGCGGAGTCTCCGATACTCATTCCATCCTGCATCCACTAAAGTCTCTCTCTCTCTGAAACACTTACCAACGACGCGCGACCTTGAAGTGGGCCAGAATCGGTGTTGTCCATCTACTGGAATCAGTTATTACACCACTTTCCTCAGCAACCTACGGTATTGATCAAACAAAAAAATATTAAAATCGTTGGGCGTAGCGTAACCTAATATATGTAAATAGTGCGCCCAACGATTTTATTATTTTTTCATTTGATCAATACCGTAAATTGCTGAGGAGAGTGGTGTGATTACTGCTATCTAGGACCTTTCAAATAATTTTTTAGTTTTTAGTACGTAATCTACATCATTTATCTGTTTTTAATTAAACCGTTCAACCATTTTTTTACTTATTAGTTTCTAGTTTGTATCCACCGTAATGACTCACAGTTCTCGACACGTTTTGAAACCTTAACTTGGGTGGTGTATCACTAACGACTAACGACGTACCCTGACGCCACACCGTCCCCAACATGATACAAAACTTGACTTGGGTGGGAGATCCTTGGTTGTATTTCGATTCTGAGTTGACAAAGTTCTTTGTATAGATTACATTGGATTTGCATCTTCTTCAAAATGTACTTCAATTCTACTAGTAAACCCTGTCAGTTGATACGCATATTGAGGTTGTGAGTTGTGAAAAAATATTTAATGCGTCATTTTGTAGCTGCGGCCATCTTGGATTTACAAATATAACTTAATTTATTAAATTGTATTGTTAACAAATATAACTCAATTAATTAAATTATATAGTCATCAAAACTGAATGTGTGTACCAAATATCAGATTAATCTTTCAACAGAAAGGGGGTTGAACTTCAATTACTAAATTTAACCCAAACGAACAAACCAACAAACAGGGCACATATGAATTGTAGCATATTTTATTCGCAGGTTGATTTCTTTTGGATCAACAGAGACCAACGTTCATTCGAATGGTTTGTGAACTTGCTCTCCCAGTTGGAAATCGAACAGGCGGAACTCGGAGGAGCCATGGAGAGATTTTTGGAAATGCACATGTACATTACCAGTGCTCTGCAGAAAACGGATATGAAAGCAGTTGGATTACAGCTTGCTTTGGATTTATTACACGAGAAGGTAATGGGTTTGAATATGTTCTGCTCTGAGATCAATGTCTGTTCCAAATTGAATGCGCACCATAACTTTGTTATTATTGTAGATATGAAATCGTTCAATCTGGCAACTAGTAGCATTTTATGATCATGAGAATGCAAGAAACAAGAAACAGTCTAACGCATGTTTTTAGTTTTTAAATGCAGTAAATTTATCTGTAACTGAAAGTCTTGTATGTTGTTTTTTTTTGGTTAAAAATGATATCACAATTATAAAAACGTATTACAATATTTATTATTTATTTATTATTATGAGTTATGAGAGTTGTGATTCTATTAATTGTATCTTCACTGAATACCAACATAAATCACTAAGGAAATGAAAATTCATACCTTTCCCTTTTGAATTATACACTCTGTTGTTTTCGACCATGGGGAATTCACTTCTACTAAGGAAGAATATTGTACATCCAATAGTTTCTGAGATAGAGATATGCATATTGCCGAATGTACAGAGTGCGCTAAATTGAACACTTTTAAAGGAAAACTCCTGTTTCCAAACTAGATAAATGAAAACTAATGGCTGGGTGTGAGGTTCAAATTTTATGACAAAATTAATGGTGAAAATAATATATATCATCGTTTCTAAGTTACAACACGTTTTTCGAAAATGTGCATTTTCAAAAAACTTATTTTATCAAATGAGATAATCAATAGTTATTGATGAAAAACTATATTTTAATGAAACACTGTATATTCCTGCAAATTTCGATAAAGCTTAAAATTATTTTTCCGAAAATGTAGCACATTTGATGTTTTGCTTTTCGAAAATTCACATTTTTTAAAACATGTTGTAACTCAAAAACGAAGATAGATATCGATATACAGTTTTCACCATTAATTTTATCATAAAATTTGACTCTCAGATATAGCCATCAGTTTTAATCTATCTAGTGTCCCTTTAAAAGTGTCCAATTTGGCCCACTCTGTACACAAAAATAACAGAATTACTAATTTCGAAAGCCGTTAGTGCAAAATGCTAAGCAATAATACAGTTTATCAATTGTACTCACAATAATGGTTAACATACGAGACAAGGCAGTTTTGCTTAGCAATAATTTAGTTATTTTAGTGTACCTACATATGGCAGCGTATGTCTTCATGAACTTTGCACTAGCTTTGAACTAGCATTTTTTGTAACGATACCTAAAATCAGACAGCTGACAGTAACAACTAAAACAACTTGTTTGTTTCACTTTTTGGTTAGTAAATGATGACTGATGATGTGCAGGTTAACATCATCAATTCATGTTGCTACAGAAATATAACGATGTTTGAATAATAAAATGATATTTTTAATAAATACTAGTCGAAAAAAGCAGTTATTGAGCTTATCTTAGAAAAATAATAATGAACACTATGCCAATAAAAATGAAATAGGCCTAATTAAGCAAGAGGAATAAAAATATTTCTCACCAAACAATCCTCGTGATCAGTTACTAACAAATGATCCTTCAAGTCAAAGTTCATCAACTGTTATTCAGAACATTGATGTGAAAAATAATGCAGTTTCATTTCATTATGACCTGACGGAAAATGATGTTAATGAAGTCCAATGAAAATTAAAGCCCAAGCCTTGAGAAAAAGTAATAAATGTAGAGTTCGAGAGAAGTTCGGAGTTTGAGGGAACTGCCGATTTTAAAGATGACGTTGATCATGATCTTAAGAGAGATGATCTATTAATGAAGTAGTCTTGAGTCTTAATTAAAATGATGGAAATATTAAAAATCAACCTTATACTGCTGACACTTGATAATGAAAGATGCAATTTGTTGTAAGCCTAAAAAATGAGGACAGAAGGACGCAGAAGGACATTCAGAAGAAGAAGAAGTGCACTCAGAATATTGATGAAAGGAGTGGAAAAGAAATATACAGACAATATTGAAATATAAATCAGTCCGGAAAAAAATTGAAAGGATGGAGATGGGTGTTAAGAGAAGGAAAAGATTTGTGATATTGATGACTTATTTATTTTGTGGAAATTCATCTTCAATTAGATATACGAATAAAATACTTTGTCTAATTTCCACTTACCTAATGTATTGATATTAATACGACCAAGGTTTCGGTTTTTACACCATTCTCAAGTGTTCTAACACTACTAGTGTATCATTTTGAAGACTGTAATGACTAAGAGCATAGGGTCTATAAGATATTTCAACATTAGGATACAAACCCAACATTGACTGACTTATTCATTATACAATAACAAACACGTCCTAAAGCGATTTAACCAGAAACAATGGGAAAACAACCTTCAAAAATTGAAGAACTCCAACAAGAATCAATCACATTTTATCCAACCATCTAACATTACACAAAGTATCAATTATCATATGTGCGATATGTACCTTCAGATGTAAATAATGTTCTAATGCATGGAGATTTTCTTCAAAATGCCCAGAGTTCAAATATACGCCATCGTATCATCTATAATGAAGAATTTTAAAGGAATAGCACATCATTCACACTATTAGGTCATGTTGAATACGAGAAGTATTTACAATTTTCTCTTCATGGTCGTCGAATGGAATAATCACCACGAATTGTTTCATTTCATTAGTTCGGACTTCCATTGTCTGATGTTATATAAAACGATTTGAAACCCCTGAAAGCACTATTAAAAAGAAGAATAAAAAAAGCGATAGCAGCATATAAAGCTTATTCAGAGGATAATATTGAAAAGGGCACAAATTATTCGATGGGAGGTAAGCAAAAGATTATTTTGCACCCAAAAATATGTTTAAAAAAGTATTACGTATCGCGTATCCCCGTGGAAAAGAAATAGCAAATGTATCCCTATGCATTGCTGTAGCAAGGAGATACATCAGAATGAAACATAAAAGATAATATGGTTGCCCTCTACTCCTTTTTAATATTTTTATGGTGTGCCAACTGTTCATCTCGAAATGAGAATTGGTGTTTGTTCACTTTTTTAGTATCTATTATCAAATCAGTTGATACTTATTATTTTGGAAGAAAATGAAGTGGTATAATCTAAACAAACTTGATATAATTATTAGACCTAATTCAAAGTTACTTATGGTTCAAGCTAATAGGTCTATAAAAAAGTAACTATTCTTTTTTGAAGAAATGGAACTATACTCTGGTACTACAGTTGAATAATAATAATGATTTAATGCTAACAATAGTCAACAAAAAGTAGCCTAACTCAATTACAAATCACCAATTTTTACCGACAAATAGGTCTTTTATAAAATGATACTGAAAGTAGTTATTTCAGACACACGTTTTACTTTATTTGTTTGAAAGTGGTTGACAATGTTTCGTGGTGTATTTCATCAGTTCGGACTTACATTGTCTAATATACTACAAATTGATTTGAAAACCCTGAAAAAAAATTTGACAACCGAAAATAACAATTTTATTAAATAGAGAACTGAAATTACAAAGAAATAACATACAAGCAACAACCAAACAAATAAAAAAATTGAAATATTAATAAAAGCTGAAAAATAAGAAATTTAAAAATATTAACAAAAAATGAAAACTAAAATTTAAAGGAAAGAAAGTTTTTGGCTTTCTACTACTCCATCTCGATACAAAAAATTAGGGAATCTTCCAAAGAAAGAAAGGAAGTAATCAATTTGAAAATAAGATTCCACTTG
>WOGM01000699.1:0-11590 GCA_015342125.1 Leptinotarsa haldemani | reverse complement strand
GTTTCGTACACAGCATCCTAGTAATTCCATAATTACTTCTGCAGGTAGATTCGTTCTCTCTTTCAGGTTCCCGTCTTCAGATAGCTTTCTCTGTATGATTTGGAGTGCTTCTTCGACCGGAACGTTGGTGTAAATGCTTTCCACGTCGAAACTAATTAGTTGATCTTCCTGTGTGATTTCAATTGACCCTAGTAGTTCGACGAAATGCCTTGAATTCTTCATAAAAGACGATGTTTTCCTTGTAATGGTTGTATTATGGGAAGTAAGAATCTAGACAAGTTTTGAGTAGCCGAATCTCTGAAGATGATGATCGATCCAAGCGGAACGTCCTTCTTGTGGATTTTGGGTTGTCCATAGTCACTATCATTTCATTTCAGGTTTTTTTGTTTATTATAATTGTTATTTTCAGCTTTTCATTTTTAATTCTTTTTTTTAGTTATTCCAGAGATTTTAAATCATTTTATATGGAAGACAATGGAAGTCCAAACTAGTGAAATTGATATATTTGTGTTGAAAGTAAGTTTTATATTGTTCGTGAAATTGCTCAACTCGCTACATTCGTTCCACAAACTTTGTCACTGACAAAATTAAACCTTTTTTTTTCAACATTTATCATAAATAGCTATTTTCGATGGACATTTGCCTTTGTGAAACCCTATGAACTTCCAAAAAAGTGTGCCCGTTCCAGAATTGAAGGTCGACTCTTTCAGTTGATAATAATAATAATAATACACGTTTATTAGAAATGAAATGAAAGGTACATAAACATAAGCATTCAGCAGTAAATAAACATGTGAAAAAGCCACTATAGGTGGGGCTTGTGCGTGGATGAAATAGGGCTACATATATACATATATATACATACACATGTATACACATATATACATATACACACATATATACATATACATATATACCTGCATAAGAGTATAAAAACCAAAATGAATATGGAATATTAATGTAAAGGTAGATAGAAATAAAAGATGTGTACCTACATATTTAATGAAGTATATTGAAATATGAGGTAAGTATCAGGTTTTTCTTCTTATGGAATGATTAATCAAGACTGTGAATTGTTCTTTTGGGCAATGAGAAAATATACAATTTCAGGTGATACTTGAATGTAGTTGGTCTTGAAATATTTTGAATTTTAGCTGGAAGACATTGGTATAGTTTGGGACTCAAATATGTCAGACGTTTTTGACCTTTTGATTTTCTCATAAACGGAGTCAAATATGTGAGTTGTCTGCTCCATTGATGTTCCGGGATCTTCAATTCGTGCTCAGATGTTGCTACGTGAAAAGAATAGTTGTATTGCCAATTGCATATGCAGGAAATTTTCTGTGAAGATTCCTGCACTGACGCCTGTCGGATATAATCCAACGCCCTTCGTGGTATTAACCAGGGGAGTAGTTGTTTTCTGATAGGCGTCAGTCCATTAAACCTACTGTGTAGGTATATCGAGACTGGCTTGAACATGTTGGGAAAGTAAGGTTTTGGCTTTCTAATTTTGCATTATTATACAAAACAATGTGGAAATATTCCAAAGAAAGGAAGAAAGCAATCAATTTCAAAATAAACTCTTCACAAAGATATGTAAATCATGCAAAGAGTCAACTTTCAGATAGAAACTGAAAGAAAAGCGCCCTGAAACAACTGTTTTCATATAAACATTGATTTACACGAAAGAAAAAATACGTTCAAAACAACTACTTCTACTATAAGTACATTGAATTATACAAAAAACACTTTTTCCATTTCAGTTTATACTCCAAACCTTAGTTAAGGAATTGAATCAAACATCATTCACAGGGTTTCTACACAAAGTAGTATAAGAACACCGTTGGCTTTATATTCCATGAGCATTTGACTATGAGAAAGCTCTGTTCAAAGTGGGTGCCGCGCGAGCTCACTGTTGACCAAAAACAAGATCGTCTTGATGTTTCTGACCAGTGTTTGGCCATGTTTAAACATAACAAACCGGAATTTTTGCGGTGATGTATGACAATGGATGAAACATAAATCCACCACTTCACTTCAGAATCAAAACAATCGTTATCTGAGTGGAGAGCAACTGGTGAACCTCGTCCAAAGCTCCTGAAAGCACAACAATCAGCTGGAAAGGTTATGGCCTTGGTATTTTCTGATGTGCGTGGTGTAATATTCATCGACTATCTTGAAAAGGTGAAAATAAAAATACATAAAATAGATGTATTTATAGATAAATTATCAGGTCTATAAAAACATATATACTCTGCTTAACTATAAAGGAAGAGAAAAAAAAGTATTACTTCAATGACAAAAGTTGTGTCGGAAAGGGGTGTCGGAAAGGGGTAAACCTTAAGGACAAGCACTAACATACCTCGATTTGTCTCAAGAGTAACCGTTCTCACTCTACCATACTTATCGGGATGGAATTCTTGTATAACTGCCAAAGGTCAATACAAAGAAGTAGAATTATCACATTTAAGAACCACTATGGTACCTACTTCTAAATTTTGGGGCATATCATTCTATTTTTTTTGAATCTGGTAAGTATTCTAAATGCCATCTTTCCAAAAATCTTGAACCATCTTATCAATCAGCTGGAAACGATATAAACGGTTAATTTGGATTGACAGTACATTTACCGCCGGCAAACTATTCAAAGGTGCCTGCTGGCGTCAAGGCTTGAGGCGCCGAGCAATCAGTCGACAATTGACGTTATTGGAGCGTTTGAAACGACCGCAAATGACAAAGAAAAAAAATCCATCAAGATAACGCACGTGTCACAAGTCAATCAAAACAATGGCAAAACTACATGAATTGGACTTCGAATTGCTCGTACATCCACCGTATTCGCCAGATTTGGCTCCAAGCGATTACTGGTTGTTCGCTGTTCAAAAAAATGCTCACCGGTAAAAATTTTGCTCGAAAAAATATGTTGAAATATGTTTTTGCCGTTAACCAGGCAAACCATTCAACGTATGATTCCTAACACGGGTTGGACGATAGCAAGTAAATATCGATCGTTCAGCCTGCGGCTTGAACCACCAACTCACACATCGGTCGATTGAGAAAGTGAAGAAAGCACACACGTTGAACCGCCCCGCTACCGACCTACCTAATGAAGAGGTTATTGATGAAACTGAGGCCTATTTTAAGGCAAAAGATAAATCGTTCTACGTAAGTGATATTTGAAACGCGTTTTTTTTTCTTAGGCACTGGGCATTTCAGTCCATGCTATAGATATATTTGAATATACACTGTGGGCAAATGAGGTGGAAGTGACGAAGCTGCTTCCTCAAAATGAAATTGGATTGCTTCCAGTTTTTTTCTTCTTCTAAACGTCAACTATGAGAAATTTGTTTTGATTCGTTATCAATCTCGTGAAGATGTGATAATAATAATAAGGTTTATTTGGATAAAATACAACACCGCTATTTCTTCCTTAAGTATTTTAAATTCAAGTTATGTAATAAAATGTAGGTTGCAATTTTTCAACATAGATAAAATTCATACAGTAAAATTTGTAAAACAAGGTAAAAATATAACAAAAGAATATATAATTCATTACAATACTAAAAGCTCATTATAGATCTCAAAAAAAAGTACGACAGAATTAGTAATAATAATGTTTATTTACCAAGTGCATGGATATGGTGAAGTTTACAGAATATAACCTTCAGTAAACAAACTGATAAAGTAGTACGTTGAATCAAATGGTATCTGTAAATATTTTTCAATTCCTTACGGAAAATGTCTAGTGTTTTTGCTTACCTTTGCAGACACAAATCTGTAGACAAAATTTTTCTGTAGCCAGATAGTATGTATGGATTGTGTTTCAAATACTCCGGGGCCTCATCATAGTCTAAAAGCTGTTTTGCTTTCTCATAATATATTTCGTCGTATAGTTCTTCATCAACGTGTTCTTCTTCAACGTGTTCATCTGCTTCTTTTTCATCGACTGCTTCGGACGTTAAATCCTCCAGTAGAGCTTGTGTTCGATCATGAAGAACGCACCTCTGCAATATTGATGAAAAATAGTAATACTGAAGCGAAAAGGTTTTTTAAGAAATGGAAATCAAATAAAATCATCGCGTTTCCGATCACAAGAGTAAATTTAAGCAATAAAATCAACAATACAACGATAATGTGCGTGGTAAAGCTATACTTTTTTTGCGAAATGTCAAGTATTTGATAGATCAGTAATAGCTAGTTTCGAAGCAAACATATTTCTCGACAAAACTGCAAGAGGAATCATAAAAAACGGAGATGTACAGTCTATTTCGTCTTGCCTTTGTAGATCTTTTGCCGAAAAAATCCTCACTTGCTTACTTTGTAGTAAATGTTCAAGAGGTAGCAAAAACGTATGGGATTTTCTGGAACTTCAACTAGCGTTTTCTAATATGACTAATAACCAGTCCGTGCAAAGCTCATTGTTGAATCATCTGAAAATGGAACTTTTCACGGGTGATGATCAACTGTATTGCCAAACATGCGCCAAAGTAACCACTAGAGAAAAACATTTTCGTACATACCCCCAATTGCCAAACTCCTATAATTTGTTCTAGGCCACGTATAAAAAACTGATACAATAAAATATCTGGGTGTGATGCTTGACCAACATGTACGCTGGGACAAACATGTAGATTTTCTCATGAAAAGACCAAGGAAACTCATTTTTAAATTCTACCAACTAAGAAATATACTAAATAAGAATTAATTTATTACTGATGACGTACGGTGTCATCAGGAATAACTGAATCAGTTATAAGCTGCAGTATTATTGTTTGGGGTGGGTTGAATAAAACACACTTACATAATCTTCAAGTGATACAAAATACATTGCTTAAAATAGTACTGAAGAGAGATAGAAGACATCCAACTGAGCTTATTCAAGGAGGCTATATACCCAAAGGTTTGTTACTTACTTTGGACCGAAACTTGTCAATCAAGTTCCACTTTGAACTAAGCAATAAAAAAAAATAACAATAAACGCAAGAAAATAATTAGATCCTGCCTTGATCCCAACTTTGCTTTCTCAAAAGAAACATTAGAATCAAATCACTGAATCATGCCTGAAAGATTATTTATCTCACTTAAACCTGTTTCTCTTTCGCCTGATTGCCTGGTACAATCCTGCTGCGGGTTGATCACTGATTTCTAATAATTTTTTTAATTATTAATTTTCATTTCTTACTGAAAGGAATGAATAGTTTTTTTTCACTTTCATTCATGGTTGTGTCCAGATCTGGAAAAATGCGCAACACAAGCTTTGCTTAGGCGTTTCCTAAGAACCGAAGACAACTGTAATTATTATTAAAGATATGATAACATCCATTATAGACAAGAATATGTACCTGAATTGAATACATTGATTGATTGACTCATTGATTATGTTGTGAAGGAATGCTGTGAGTGATATCTAATTCGATTCCATTACGAATATTGGGAAATCAAACGGAATAGAGAAGTGTATTTTTCGTATAATTCAGCGTTCTTATAGAAGTATTTGTTTTAAAAGTATTTTTCTTTCATGTAGTTCAATGTTTATATTCCAGTTTGTGTCTTAAAGTTACTTATTTGCATGATCTAGACATCTTTGTGTAGAGTTGATTTTTGAAATTGAACGCTTCTGTCTTTTTTGGAAGGTTCCCACATGTTCCGTATCAAGATGTAGAAGTAGAAAGCCAAAAACTTTACCAAAAATATAATATTGTTATTTTATTCAAAGAAAAATATTTATAACTCAGTGAATTATGGGTTCTGAAGAAGCTTGTTAATTTTCGACGAAGAGACCCCGTTAATCCATTCTACTGTGACTTTCTTCAGTCGCTATGTAATATAAATTCATGTTAGTATTGAACACGACCAAAAGAGGTAATATATAGTAAAACTCGCGTCTCGGTTTTGTACACTTTCAAGAGGAAATCTCTAATCGCCGATATCCCGAGATGTAGGCAGGAGAGTTCCTTTAAATTCCTGCAGAGTAGGATTCACTGCAACGCTTCGCAGGCGCAGCCATAACCGCTTTCCCGTCCTGCGTATTTACAACGTCTGCCCCAAAGCATGTTCGGTATCATTTTTCTCGCACGCCCATTGGCTGTCCATTGTTTACAGTCGCTAATGCCACGTTGTGTTACTGCTGTGGCGTAGCAGGAGAGCAGAAACGAAAGCCGGTGATCGTACGTAGCTAACGAAGTGGCGAGATTTGCTTCGATAATCGCGTTCTTCGGATTCCTGCGAGAGATAGGAATCTAAATCCTGCGAGTATTTCCTACATCAAAGATTTTTATAACAGGAGAATATGAGACCGCAGAGATGAGAATGCTTTGTCCTGCAGATTGGTCTAAGCAACAAGTTCCGTTCCAATTATTTTTCCCACATCTTCTCTGAAAATTATGATAATGACGTTAGGTATTTGATTTGAAATGGCATTTTAAACATTTTTCAAAATTTTGGTGCAGAAAAATGATGGATGAAAATAATTGCGGAGTTGAAATGTAATAAATCTCCTGGCTTTGACCAAATAACAGCGGAGATTCTGAAAGAAATAAAAAATGATGTTTCTGGACCTATTTCATACATCATCAATATGATCTTCATATCTGGTATTTGCCCTCAGCAATTCAAAAAGGCAATAATCAAACCAATTCATAAATCGGGCTCAAAAAAATTGACCAAAAACTATAGACCAATATCTGTAATATCTAATGTTGCGAAACTCTTTGAAAAAGCATTAAAAAAGAGAATTACATCTTTTACTATGGAATTCGATCTGATAAGTACCCGCCAATACGGTTTCCAACAAAATAAATCAACCCAAGATGCTATTGCGTATTTAACTTCAAAGATATTAAAAAGTCTAGATAATGGGAAAAAATCTGCTTGTGTATTTTTAGATCTTGCTAAAGCATTTGATACGGTCCCCCACTCTCAACTATTAGACATTTTAGATGATTTGGGTTTCCGTGGAGTAGCCAGAAAACTAATGGAAAATTATCTGAGTGACAGAAAACAGCAGGTATCACTCAATGGCAGTCTGAGTACGGAGTGCACGGTTGATTATGGCGTACCGCAAGGTACTGTTCTAGGCCCAGTGCTCTTTGTACTTTACATAAATGATCTTTTCAGTATTAACCTGTCTGGGGAAGTCATCAGTTTCGCAGATGATACCGCCATAGTATTCGAATCTGAAAACTGGGACAATATGAAAACCATTATGCAGAATGATTTGAAGCTTATCAAAAACTGGTTCGATTATAAGTTATTAACGATCAATTTTGAAAAAACATTTTATATGCCTTTCTCATGTTATGAAAACACCACTCCTCCATTCAGTAACCTCAAAATCAGCGATAATTTAAAAATAAACCAGACTGAATCTATAAAATATTTAGGAGTAACCATAGATAAGCATCTAAGATGGAACATACATATATTGAGACAATGCAATACTCTGAGAAGTATCTTATACAGATTCAAGTACATCACCAAATTTCTTGAAGAAAAACACCTCAGAATGATTTATCATGCATTGGTTGAATCCAGGTTGACATATGGGATAATAGGGTGGGGAAGTGCACTCAAAGAGCACATTAAAAAGTTGGAAATTCTGCAAAAAACATTTCTGAAAATACTACTAAACAAACCCTCTCGATATTCATCTGATTTGTTATACTCCGAATCTAGAATCCTTGACATCCGCCAGCATTATTTCTTTGTTGTATCTTGCTTTGAATTCAAACAAAAATCTAATCTCAAAAGACTAGAACATTGCTACGAAACAAGAAAAAAGTCCAATTATTTCAGAACACCGCTAGCTTCAAAATCTATAGGACAGCGATGCTTTACGTACTTGGTGCCAAAATTTTTCAATTTTATTCCTGTCGAAATAAAAAAAACTCATTCTTATCGAGGATTCAAGAAGAAACTGAAAAAATTTTTGATTGATTCAAACAGACTCACTATTCATGAACTTGTGGAGGTTTGTATTACTGTATAGGAAGTGTTACCATACGTTTAATATTGCCCTTATTTCTTATATGTGTATGTGTATATATGTGTATATGTATGTTTGCATATGTATGTATGTATATATACGTATGTATGTATGTATATGTGTGTATGTGTATGTGTGTATATATGTATATATGTATATATATATATATATATTATCTTTTTTGATTACTAATGTTGGGAAAATTGTATATTAAATTACTTGTTTGTTCTGTAATTTTTAGTTTTGTATGAAGTGACCACTATTTCAATAGCATATTAAACACGCTTATTTACTATAAAATTCAAATTTGAAGGTGGGAATATATTGTCATTGGCTTCATGCACTATTAATCGATACTATTTACCATAGGCTAAACGCACACCACAGACATTCTTCGACTTTGTGGTTTTTCAATTCATTTGTTATCATATTAGTGCTTCATATAATGTTACATGTGAGAACAAAATCAATCGCTATGTAGGTTCAGATGTAAGATTTTGGATATTCACTGCGTATCATCCGACCTGTGTTAGGAGTCGCACATTGAAAGGTAAAACCTCGTTAATCCTCAGTTTGCAGTTTCGACTTCGAAGAAGTAACTTTCACGAAGGGGCGGGAGGTGGTTTACAGAAAAACATATTCTAACAGAAAAATAAATCACATAGGTACCAATACAGACATCTGCATTAGTTTGTCGAATTTGTCAACTCCATCAACTCTTCTCTCGAATTCACCACTGAGATAAAGCTGAATAACGTAATGAATATTCTAGACAATGAACAAGATTTTGCGATATTTCCCACAAAGCGTGTTATACGGACGTGGTCATACATAATTCCTCGACTCGTTCGCATCAGCAGAAAGTAGAATTCAATATTGTGTTTCACAGACTATTGAATATTCCACTTCGTTAAAAGTGTGAATTCAGATAATGGATACATATTTCCTACTCTTCATAACCATGAAAAGAAAAGGGACGAACATTTTCGATTATTCAATCTTTCTTGTCAAATAAAATAGCATAGATAAATAAAATTAGTGGGAAAGATGAAAATACAAAAAGTATTGATTACCTAAATAACGTTCGGTGCGGCATATACAGGGTGTTAATTAAGTATATACCATAAATTTAACAGACGATTCTTTAGACGATTGTAAGACGAAATGTTCATATAAACATGGGTCACCAAATCCTTCGTTCTCAAGATACAGGGCGTTAAAATAAAAATTAAAAAAAAGTTATTCGTAAATATATCAAATATCCTTTACCCAATTCTGTTGTAATTTGGTAATGGTATTTATAACATTGAGGAGCTGATTTAGCCCGAACTTGATTCAATTTATTAGGTGCAGTGACGTCTCGAGCGGGATTTTAACGAATATTTTTGACTTAAAAATGTACGTCACTGACTTTTGTGCAATTTTCATCATTTCTTTGGATTAGGCAATTAGAAATACAACTTTTTTGTGTTCTGATTTTTTTTCGTGTCTTGCTCAGTTTTTACGAAAAAAAGTCGGCCTAATTGCATAT
This sequence comes from Leptinotarsa haldemani, assembly GCA_015342125.1. Lineage (NCBI taxonomy): Eukaryota > Metazoa > Arthropoda > Insecta > Coleoptera > Chrysomelidae > Leptinotarsa > Leptinotarsa haldemani. The sequence continues at coordinate 2,075 of WOGM01000699.1, read as the reverse complement.
CCCTGGACCTCGCAAGGAATAATATGGAAAATAATTGAATGTATCTTTTGGAAATTATTATTTTGACTATTTTTCATTACTAATTATGTAACAATAACAACAAATATTAAATAACATTAACATCTGGACTAACGAATTGCACTAAATTAAGTGTTGGAAATGACTTCCTTCGGCTTCAATACAACCGTCTAGCCGCCGCATCATTGAATTTCGCACTCTTCTGAAAATACCTGGCGTATTTTTCATTATGTCACATGAATTAATGATTTTATTCCGTAAATCCTCTTCCCTTTGAATAGCAGTTTTATATAACAACGCTTTAAGGTGTTCCCAGAGAAAATAATCTAAGGAATCCATTTCAATAATTTTTGGATATGAAACAAAATTACCTACATAGGTAAAGATTCATCTATAACGAGCATTCATATTATTCAAAAAAGTGAATGAATGTCAGACAAAGATGTTATGAGTATCGAACAGTTTTAAATCATATATAATGTCTGAAAGTGATAACATTTTTGTGAGTGTAACTGTTCGAAAATGACAATTTTTTGTTCTGAAGAATATTTGGTGTTTAAGATCCATGTGTGTGCAATGTAATGGGACACAGGTACCAATTCGTAACAGACTGGGTCAAGAATTCAAAGAAAATATTAGGTTTTCAGAATTCCTTACTTTCATCAGTTCTGCTAAAACTGAAAACCTCAAAGTTAAAATTTGTGCCAGCTAAGGGTCGACAAGGTCTTCCCTTCTTACGTGCTACTTCTACCTGGGGTAAGATAGTAGGCAGTTAAAATCCTACAGTTGAACTTGAACCGATCTTCATGTAGTGGTATAGAGTACGACTCACACTAACCGTTTGGTTGCCTACCAAGTTAGTTCTAATTATATCAACTTATATTTAAAAATTTCAATCTGGTAATGAAACAAAAATGTTATTATTAAAAATGATGGAATATGAAACTGATTACTTCCTTGATACGAATTGAAACTGATAACTATACCAATATTAGATATTTTTCTGGTATCTATATTTCACTCAACTCAATTGAAATTACGTCTTTAATAGTCAGGTTTAAAGTTTGTGTAGAGTTTTTTCATACTTCTGAAAACACGCCAAGCAAATGCTAATAAATATCATATTTATCGAATCCTCTGAAATATTGTCAAAGTTGGATTTCAAAACTAAATTAATCCGAAAAATTTATTATAATTTCATTCGGAAGATGTAACATATTTTGGAAACTTTCGTTCATAATCTCTATTCAATTGACCTGATTAACTCAGGTACTTTCTTTGTTAATATTTTTCTGCAGGTACATTAACAGAGATTGAAACAATGTTTGAGAATTTCAAAGATTGATAAAGGTAAAATTCTACTTAATTCGTCAACTCAGGTACTAATTTATGAACTGGATAATATTTGTATAAGTGAAAGCTAAATAAAACTGTATTAGTGATTTCAATAAATGGGTTTATAATCCACTAGCAGAATCAATAGGAAAGTAGGTATATCAAAATAATCAAACAGGATATTCTCATTATATAAATAATAAAAAAAGCTTGAGCTTTCGAAAAATCTTATGAAAATTTTGCATTTCACAATATTGTCAGCAAATACTTTATTGCAAATATTTTTGTTATTTACAAAACGACTTGAACGTTTATTTTATTCATTTAAGGTCCATTGTCTTGATAACTGAATTATTTATTTCAAACATACGTATGTTTTCGAAATAGTATTGATATGAAAATAAACAAATATAATGTGTAAGAATTAGTGGAATTTTTAAAGAAACCAAACAAATCTGACCTGAAAAACTTGCCGTAAAGTATGTACCTTATAAATAAACTATATATAACTAGCTGCAACTTCAGTTATTGAGTTTTCCAGATTTTCTAAAAGCAAAAAATTCTTTTCGCCTATCTCTGATTTTTAAGAAAATCGTTTCACAAACACCAAACTTAGGTGATATTAGTTTCAGCCACATCAAGCTCTTGGACAGTAGGTATATTCATTAGTTTTGCAACAAATATTTGACCTGATTCTATAAATTGACATACTTTTTTTAATT
>WOGM01000698.1:0-11588 GCA_015342125.1 Leptinotarsa haldemani | reverse complement strand
AAGACAAAACTTGAGGCCAAAATCGAGGAATTGAACTCAAGTGATTGAGTTTTTTGTAGTTCTGAAAGAACTAGGTAGCGCTGAATTGTAAGAAATCGCTTTTATTGTTCAAACACAAAAAATCCATAAATGTAGCATCCATTCGCAGAACAATTTTCCCAATACTACCTACTTCAATTCGCCTCAACTATTCATACAGAGATTTTCATCTCCATGAGGAATTTATGCGAGTGTATCTTGCTGTAATAATGATCGTTTGTCAACAACGTTCTGCTCTTTTCAAGTAGCAGGAGCCTCCAACATTTCTCTGGAAACCGACATGACTCTTCGCTCAAAGTATATAATAATGACTTTTTTTCGTAAATCGTTTGGATGGAATGCAATCACTCGAGTTCATATTTGCATATCGTGTAATCTTCTTGTCGCTTCCTCCCTAATAGGGCTTCATCGTGTTTATTGAGGTTGATACAGGAAAAACATGTTTTCCTAGTTCATTTTAATTTTTTTTCAAATAATCACACACCAACTCTCTGAGAAAGAATAAGAATAATGATGTAGAATTTTATATAGATCTGTTATCTTCTAATTCACCTCGATTCAATATATTCTCAAAAAGTTATTATTCATCTTACAATACCCATCCTCTGAAACATAATCTTCATGAATTGAAGGGGTTATATTTTTAGGAGTGAATAATTTTAATAATTTTTGGGAAAGAGAGTTTTTGGCTTTCTACTACTCAATCTCGATACAAAAAAAAACGTTCTTTCACAATAATCTTCTCATTTTTCTCTAAAGGTCTGCACTCTCTTCAAGAATTCTATCCCAAGTTTTCTTCCTGTTATTTTTCACCTTCTCGAAATCCAAGTGTATAAATCGGATGATAGTTTCATGAACTTCCATAAGCGTTAGAACTCGTTTCTATTTGATAATGAAATTATTTATGCCTCTGCGTAAAATTGACAAATCAGCATCATTCATCACAACTTTGGAATTTCTGATACATCTCTTTATAATTGTAGTTGAAAATATTTTTTTACATCCATCTTCGTCTATCTCTGATTTACTTTTCCGTACAAATCGCACGCAAATCCATGTGGCCTCAGATACTCGTTCTGGGTGCTTTAAAGTCAGAATACAATATTGGTTACAATTCCACTCATTATACTTATTATTACTATTAGATACTCCCCACTTTCATAATCCATGGCATCCATTGCTTTAACTTGCATAAATATCAATACGGTGTTGCCAGTTTCTCTGCTTTGTCCCCTGAGAATCTTATTTTTCAGTTGAGTGTTCAAACGCATTTTCAAAGACAACAAATAACTCACAGTTCACCACACAGAATAATTTTTCAACACACTATACTAACACTTTGTTCTCTACACGAGTTCCTCGATGTTAATGAGCTTTTGTATTACTCTGCTGGTTAATCTACCTCTATATTCAGAGGTACTGCCAGATTTGAAGATCAAACTGTTTGATTTTTCTTTTAAAGATGATCACTGGGTGATCAACAGTTTTTTTTTGATGATCTCTTGGTGATCGAAACACGTGTCAAAGTGTTAAAATAACGAATTGATGCTGAGAAAAAACTCCAGTAATATTCAATAATACTATTTGATAATAATAATCATTAAGCAATTTCCACAGTATGAATTTTATTCTATCTTCCTAGTTTCTATTTCATCTGGAGTGAAAATGTATCTATCTGCCTGACTGTTTCATTTTCTTGTCAATAGTTTGAAATTCTCAAAAATTTCGACGATGTTTTGATGAAGGAGAATTTCAGGAAACTATAATATGTTTTCTTTGTACGTCATTAACACTTGAAAATATTTCAACCAAACAAAATCTCACTTATGACTTTTTTTCTTCCCTGTTCAACTTGGGCCTGAGTCAACTCCTTGAAGATGAAAATGTGGCCGTCGAGCAAACAAAATCGAGCCCCAACAAACAGCTACCCAGAACCCATATCACAAAGTAATAATAGCGAACATTAATCCTGAGTTGAAACATGATCAGCAGAAATGTTTGCAAATCCTGGGGCTCATTCTTATTATAGCTAAGTTAAATATTGGCGTTATATAGGTTCGGTTAATGTGGCTGGGGTTAAATATCCATTATGATTATTATTGCAGTGTTACCCTTTCATCGATCTGAAGGCGAGATTGGAATGTTTCGAAAGTAGTTGATGGTTAAGGATAGGTGTGAAACATTCATTTTTCTTTGAGGTGTGGGAGTCAGATTTATTTTTCTTGAGGAGAGGTTGGAGAAAGTAACGTCATTTGTGTGAAAGGGTTTCGCCAATATTCCAATTCACCAATAAATTCGAGGACTATTGCAAATATCCTTTATATTGGTAGGTCAATTAGAATGTCATGTTCGTCAATAAACCGAATTTTGATCAAATATTAGTGGCGTCCCTTTAAATATCACTAGGTTGAAAATCTGAAACCTCACGACTTACCTGCACGAGTGGAATTCTGCAAAAGATTTCTCATCAAGATACATACAAGAACATAATATGGACAGATGATGTCAAATTTGCCATGAATGGTATGTACAACCGCCATAATAGTCAATTTTGGGCAGCAGAAAATCCAGAGCTCATTCGCGAGCGCAACTTCCAGAGAATTTAAATAGCGATAGATATCGGCTTATAATTAGGAATGTGATTGAAGAATCCATAAGGCATGTTTCTGAACAATGCTGTTTCAAGTTAAGGTAATAGATGGATGGAGCTCCTGCACATAGTACTGATACCCGTTGTTGGGTTGTTGAATGGGATATTCGAAGATCAGTGGCTTTGCTACAATGAACTATTTAAATTTCCTCTACGCTGTCCAGACCTGACGCCACTGGACTTCTTCATCTGAAGATATATCAGAGAAAATGTTTATGCGGATCCTGTAAGTGATAAAGAGAACATGAAACGAAGGGTTCTGCGAGTTTTCAATAATTTGATTCCTGACTCCATACATACAGAAAGCTACAAATAGTGGTATGCAAAAAAGAATATATGCTTGTGTAGAACAAAACGACAATGTCTTTGAACATCTCTTGAAATGAATCACAATATTATTCGAATTTAAAGAAATTAATTTAAATTCTAAAATTAAAGGAAAATCTAATCTTTAAAAATATAAACAAAATAAAATTACTGTATTCGATCTCATTAAACAGAAATATAATTCATCTCTCTGATAGTATTTTATTTCAATCTATACATTTTCATGTTTTCCATTTTATCAACGACACAGTTAATATTAATTCATTTGTTTTCAAAGCTTTCTTGGTTTGGTATTGCTTCGAATGATTTACATTTCAAATATTTCCCAAAATCGGATATGTCCTGCCAGGGGTTTATTTTAGGTATAGGACATTCTTCATGAATTTGATATCTTTTTTTTTCGTAGTACCAAAAAAACATAGAATAGTGTATGGTTTCCATTTGAAAAAATCGTGTTTCATCAGTTTTCTCGATCACTCGATAAACAATAAAGAAATATAGTGGGAAATAGACAAAAGTGTGTTTTTGTAGTGTATCCTCAGTGAACATGAATTTCCACTAAATAAACAAGTCGTCAATCGAAGAAGTTTTCTCGATGTTATGTTTTAGGTGAAAATTTCGACCACCCTGAAAATTATTTTCAAAAACTCGATAGACATGTTCATGACTTGATGCTTAAGGTGTGATTCTGTGAAATTTCACATTTACAACTGTTACTGTCTATAAATTATGATTTTTTGAAGTGGTGCTGTCAAATTTTTCAGAAAAAAAATCATATCTGGAAAACTAACAAATTTGGATATAGGTATACAAAGTAGGCCTAAAATGTGCTGAGAAATTTAAAAAGGTAATAAAATACAGGGTGTTCCATTTGAAATGAAATGATATAACATATCTAATGCTAAAAGTTCAAACACAAAAATGGTGCGGTACAAACAAATGCAATATAAAATATTTTACATTCTAAGGTATTTTGCTGAATCAACCGTTCAAAAATAAAATTTCAAAACTCGTTTCCTCCTTTTCATAAAAGAGGATGTATGTATCTCCACTCACTAGCCATTTTGGTGAAATTGGTAACACGTGTGAATCATTGTATTCGTGCCACGTACCGGTATAAGGATGTCTGCAGAATGCTGTATAATGTCCGCTGTAGGTAGACCCACTATGATTCGACAGTGCATATAGATTATAGCGACAAGGAGTCACATTATCCGCTGCATAATTATTCATATCTAATCCATCTAGAGAAAATTCGATGGCAGCATTTAACTTGCTTCTAAATCTTTCTGTTAGTGAAAATCTTTTGAAATGAATGACTAAAATACGGGGAAACTTGTGGATCGACAGAGACTTTGTGTATTTTTTCCTTTTCTTGCAACTTGAACATGTCGGTTTTTCATGTCCATCCAAAGTTTCATCTCTTGTGAATAAATTCAAGCACTGTGATAAATTCAATTGGCCAGTTCTTTGTGGAATGGGGAGTGATGAATCCCAGAAAGAATCAAAGGTTACAGGTGAGTGTCCACAATGTGTGCACTTCATTGTGGATTTCAATTGACCAACGAAATCATCTACAATTTTAGAGTTATATGTATTCAAATAAATCAACCATGATTCTTGTGCTTTGCCCCTGTCGCTCAAGTTTTCGTTAATCTCCGTTAAGGTCGGTTTAGGTTTCTCAATAATTCTATTAACGTCATCATGATAATAAATATTGAATATATTTCGCTTTGTCGACTGTTATCACGGGGTATCAAATCTGCATCTGCTCGTTTAGCTCCAGATGTTTAAAACCGAACACACCTACCAAAATTCCCATAGCACAGAACATAGATAACGCGCCTTCGTGACCTGAGATATAAGTTTATCACAGAACGCGAAATTATATTTTGAAAGTTTATTTTTTTGAGTTCTGTGAAGTTTACGAGCTCTGTGGTGCTATGGCATACCTGACAACTTTCATGCTTCATCAATCATCAAACATCAAACTCAAACATCAAATAGAAATAGTGTTGCCAACATATTTACTGTTTTGTTTGGTTAAAAGTTATATCTTTTATTGAATCATCGAAAAAAGTGGAAAATTGTAAATTATCCTGGATTCTTTCATAAAACCCAGTGTAATGATGTGTATAATCGTCAATTAAAATTATACATTACACAAATTCATTTTATTTGGGTATGATAATGGACTCTAGAAATTCTAATAAGAATGGCAGTATAGACGCTGAAAAGCTGAACTTGAGCTTGGATATGAGCGATGATATAAAGCTCGATGAGGTAAATTACGAAAGTGACGTGTCTTCATCAAGTTCAGAAAGCTCATCAGCTCCAAGCATAAGCTCAGTGAGCACAAATTCTTCGAGAAAAGGCCGTCGATCCCGGCATAAAAGAGCCCGTTCTAAAGATAAGAGCCCTTCTCCAGTCACGAAAAGACCTCGATCCAAAGACAACAAAAGTAAGTCCTACGATTACTTGACCAAATTGAACTATCTATTTCGAGATACCCGCTTCTTTGTGATAAAATCAAACAATGCCGAAAACATAATCCTTTCAAAAGCTAAAGGAGTCTGGTCAACATTGCCTCAGAATGAGGCCAATTTGAATAAAGCTTATAGGGAATCTAGAAATGTATTACTTATTTTCTCAGTGAAAGAGAGTGGTAAATTTGCTGGATTTGCCAGATTACATGGCGAATCTAGACACGATGGCTCTCCGATATCTTGGGTTCTTCCTCCAGGCCTGTCAGCAAAAGCCCTGGGCGGAGTGTTCAAAGTGGATTGGATTTGCAGGAAAGAGTTAGCTTTCTCAAATACCATGCACCTGTATAATCCGTGGAATGATGGTAAACCCGTCAAAATAGGCCGAGACGGTCAAGAAATAGAACCCAGAGTAGCAGAAGAGTTGTGCCGATTATTTCCTGAAGATGATGGTATCGAAATTACTCCCATCTTGAGATTGTCTAAGGAAGCCTCTAAGAAGAACAACCTGCGTGGTCGCGACGGTAACAGACATCCAAAGTCCAGAATGCCAATAGCAGCTAGAACATCATCTTTTGGGCACAGGGGACGAGGGTCGTCTTACTCAAGAAGAAAGTATTTTTTATCGAGAGGACTGACTTCTTCTTCCAGCTCTTACAGGCGTTCAAACTCACCTAGACCTAGAGACAGATACTCCATGTTTTACGAAAGAGACCTGAACAGGCCACCCACTGCGGACGCAGCTGAAGCTTATGTAGCTAACTACATGCGGAGTATGCAGCATCAGCTGCCTCCACTGCCGTATGTTCCTCCCCCGAGTTTGTACGGTGCTTCGCCTTTTGATGGTCTGCCACCTCCCCGTTATTATGATGGACTACCCCTACCAGAGTATCCTTCTCCAAGGGTTACTTCGTACTCTGATAAGCGTTCCTATGATCGTTCTGTCGACGAGTTTATATGGCGAACGAGTGAGAGGTCCAGGGAATCCAGAGTTTCCAGGGTCTCCAGAGTATCTAGAAACAGTAGAAATAGGAGCAGGAGTCGTCATCGCTACAGAGATAGACATTGAATGATTTTTTTTATAGGGAATTTATCCTATTGTTTTTTTTTGATTACTTTTAACGAAATCGATTGGTTTTTCATGTTATTTTTAAAGCATGGTTGTAAAATTAATATCTTGATGGATGTAATTACCAATATTTGTCATTTCTGGTGTATTTTTCAAACATTTTTTTTTAATTAGCTGAAATTTAATTGAGTAATATGTTACTTTATTTGTATAATATATTTCTATAATAAATAAGTCATCAAATTTTATGAAGTAAGTTTTAATATAAGATATGGTAACTTGAGCCTTACTTTGAAAAAAAGTAATCGATTTCCATTGGAAAAAAATGGTATTCAAAATTTTAAATTATTATATAAGTTTCTTGAATTCTCAATTCTGCTGTATTCAGTAGTTATTTGAATTTTTCATACTACAAATGTTAAATGTTAGTTGAGATGAAAATGAAAATTAATATTTGCTCTTGAAAAGGATTTTTCTCACCTTCCATGATCTGAAAAAATAAAAAATTAATAGAGAACTTTATACAGGTAGTAGAAAGGGCAAACTTCTATTGTACCCTGATCTGTTACCGCATAAATTCAATGTATTATTCACTAGAGAAAATGCACTATTTATCAGTAACTAATATTTTATAATTTTTCCTATGAAAGAAACGGCTAAGACTTGCACTGTTTTATCCTAACGTTTTAGAAGTCAAAATGTGCTCCCTCATGATAACTGATAAAATCAATTGTAATAATAAAAAATTGTTCCTTTGGATCCATATATTTTCAGACTTCCTCAACTTTTATTCAGTGTAGTTTAACTTAATGTTTCAAATAGATTTATGTTATTGAATGAAAAGCTATTTTCTTCTTTCATTCAGAAAGCTATTCTTGCGAACGATCTGTTCTATAAGCTACCAATTAAGAGTAGACCTCATCCTAGCTTTATTTTTCAACTACTTAACCTTCCTTCAAAGTTATTAACTAATAACGGCTAGAATATTTTCTATACATTTTCAGGGAGTTCAAAGATATTGCATCACATTTTTCTGATTACATATCAAAGAACTTCCATAAGAAATACTCAGCAGCGTTATTCAAACATATATTGAGAACATAATAAATTCATATAATATTGTATTTTGAACAATATCCGATCAAAATACAGCACTAATAGACGTGCATCTTTATGAATCACAAAATCAAAACTAGACTCCCTAAAAATTACTATTTTCTCATCATAAGCAGCAGCAGAGTACTTTTCGTAAAATTATGTGATTTGAAAAAAATATTATTCAAACGTTGGCCTCTATGAATAAAACCACCAAAGTTTTCTCCTTTCAATAAAAAATGTTTACTTCTCGCAAATGTTCTTGGTCTTTAATCACTAAAAAACTTTACACACAATGCCATTGAATCACAAAAGGAAATTACTTTCGAATCTAACTAATCGGTATATAATCCTTCCTTCTGATTTACATAAAGACTTGGATTTCTATGTGTGCTTTAGTTCATTCTACTAATCGGCCTTCGACACCACAATAGTAGAAATGACCGCAATTTAACGTTGCCGCCAAAAATTGAACATTTCATTGGTGAAAGATTTGCCGGGCGTTTGCTCATGCGTCGTATCAAACACTCCGGTTATTGCTCCAAAACGCTAGCTATGCAATGTTGCCGATGTTTACAATTTTTATTTAGGTACACGAAAATAAATTTTATCTAATGGCAGCAAAAGAACTTCATTTGTATTGTTTCTAGGAAATTCCAACTTCAATCTCAAAATTTAGACTTTAATCTCGAAATTAATGTCGCAATTTTCAAGAGACAAATAATAAAAATATTAGGCCCTTTTGCGCTTCCGTAGTTTTGTATGTTATTTTAGGTTAGGTTCAAACTGAGTGGGTCTTGTGAGTTTTGTATGTTAGTACCGCTATAATTTTGCCTGCTAATACGGTTATCAATAGTAATCTTGGAAAACTGGGGAAATGGTTTTCTGTCATCAACTGTTCATTCTTTAATAATCAACTGTTCCTTAATATTAGAAAAGCAGAATATTTGATTTTTCATACCAAACAGAGGGCTATTGATAAACAACATATAATTTAGTCGAAATATGTCTTGTGAAGTTTCTAGGAACGACTAGGAAGATAAGCTACATCGGCAGGAAAATGTACCTAGTATGATTGAAAAATTAACACAAAAATCTACTAAATTCGGTGTATTCGAAGTGTTGCTGATAGGACCCGCTTACGAAATTTCTCTTTTGCAGAAATTCAGTCAACATTTATAAATGGTATATTATTATAGAAAGCAATGCCAGTGGCATAAAGTCTCTTAGCACAAAAGGGGCAATAAGAGGTATAATGAAATCGGCAAACAGAACCACCTGTTAACTTATTTTCAGAGTTAAATTTCCTTTGGATGGAATGTATGATTTTAATTCTAATCATTTTCGAGCATTTGGAGTTTACATCTTTTGTGTTTCGAACAGGATAATACTCCAAGAACTCATAATCGCTAGACCTACAAAGTAATTTTAACAAAGCTATTATTATGACAATAAATAGAGATATCAGAGAGAATTTATTTTCGCGATAAAAAAAAGTTAGATCGCATTTTGGCAATCCAAAGTCAGGACTGATTCCACAGAATGTGTCACAAACAGTCGTTTTTGATGCGAATAGTCGAAAATAGATTCAAATTAGTTGCCTGATATAAATCTCGCACTGTTACCCAATTCCAAGAATGATATTGTTTATTACTAGTAATGACCTAACGTCAGGAAGTTAAAAATTAATAGCCTCATAAAAGGATTCCGCTTCAAAACTAGTACATTTTCAAGTACATATTACTCCATACATTACTAAGATATAAGTTTTGATAAAATAACGTAGATCTGGCGGTTTTGGGTACCTATTCTTGAATCACTAGCATTTCTGTATATACGTAATTCTTGAATCCCGACATCTTGAATTTATACTACAATCATGCATAGGTGATTTATACAAATCAGTCACAGATATCAAAGTGTTTCAGCAAACTTCTTCTGTGGAGTTCGCAGACCTGTGAATGTATCAAGAATACCAATTTTTCTGAAATAAGTTACAATGAACCATCTATAAAACTTATTTTAAAACTATCAGATAGTTGCATTGACAAAATTATGATGATTTTTCAATAAAAAACACGCATATATGTCTCTGTTTTAAAATATTTTAGTTTAATTACCCCTTATCGTTCCCTTAGGTACCAATTTTTTACAAAGAGGGCCTTTCAGTTGTCAAAATGCTTTACAGGGATTGTTTAATGTTGTTATCTCATATAATAACATAGAAGTAACTTCTCTAATACTGTTAGTAATTCCTTATTGGTGATTCAATCATGATTACGATACGGTTATTGTGAATATTCATGAAATAACCTCAAGTGTCGCTTTCGTTTGGGGATGTTATTCAAATTCAAGGTCAATTCAAGTTATAGATGTTTTCAATTTCATAATTTTTTGAAAGAAGCGAACGTTCATTTCTGCGACCTTCATCAATTTTTTGAAATAAGCCAATTGCTAGATTTTTTCATTTATTGTATTGGCATTGAAGATCTGAATAAATTTTTTATTACTGACAACATCGCATTACATACCTAGCTGTCAACTAAAATGCTGTCAAGGAAGTGGCGGTGAAGGGAGAAGAAGAGGTACCAGAAACAGAAAATTCTGATAGAACCCGACGTGATGTGTTCGATATTGTCAGGACGGCAGAGAATTTCTCAATTCTTGTTCAGGTTGAATTGTTTGCTGAAAGTGATATAACGCGTTTTAACGAATTAAACTGTTGTGTTACGGTTATTCCCTTGTCACTTTATCGAAAACAAGTGTTATGTGTGGTTTGTAGTTTTAAAAACATAAATGGCTGGAAGCAGGAACCCCTTCAACTTTAATGAATATTCACCGGTTATGGCCGTGCAGCGAATAATTTTTGAGTTTGTGTAAAAGGTTAGTGGTGTTTCAAACACGCAAACCAGAAAATACGTTTGCGATATGCAAATACAGTCTGCGTTTTCGTAATCTCAGGTGATTATTCGCGTAAAGAGATAAGGTTTTTAAAGAAAGATATATTTTATTCATATCTTTATTTATAATAAGTTATCAATGAATTGCATTAATTATTAGTAGAATCATAAAAAAGGAGGGGCCGGGGGTTTGAGCTACAAAGGCCATGGCCCTATACCCACTAGAAATGTCAATGCTGAGGTCACATTGTTTTTGTTATGAAATTTCCAATTTGGAATCAAAGAGAGTACAATTTTTATTTCCGGTTGTGAGTACAGGACAATGGCATCGACGTTTGATTCATAAACAAACTTATCTGACTCTTCGGGATTGACATAGGTTGTAAAAATATACGACTGCCAGTGGCGTTCACCAGCAATTTCTAATATAGGTACCTCTTAAATTATCCAAATTATTTCTTTGTAATTCTGAAACCTAAATATGAAAACTATACTTACTGTTTCTTTGTACCAATATATTGTTTATAAAATTCCACTCACCAACAAAAAAAAAGCTTTTCGAATTTCTTTTTCTCCATCTTTGTACAAAAAAACGTGGGAAACGTCCGAAGAAGGAAAGCAACCAAGTTCAAAATAAACTCTTGACAAAGATGCATAGTCTCTCCTAAAAATTATCCCCCTTTCATTTCAAACAAGTCCCATGTTTTTATTTAAAAGGAATGAATTTAAAAAATATACAGGGTGGACCATCGAAAATTTAACGCAAGGCATAACTGTCAGGTACATTATATCACAGTTTTGATTGATTGTTTATTTGCAATGGAGACAAGTTTAGACCCAATAACCATTGAGAAACTGACAACCCTCTAAGCAAGGTATTCTCCACTAAATATATTTTCGAATGGAAATGTGAGTTGACTGATATCTGAGAGAAAAGATCTTTCGATTCCAAAAAGAATAGAATAGAATAAAATTTATTCATCATTAAAATATCATACACATATAACATATACATTACTGGCACA
>WOGM01000697.1:0-11620 GCA_015342125.1 Leptinotarsa haldemani | reverse complement strand
TCGGTTGAAAAATGTAAGTTTTATAAGGGTGCTTCCATCTTAAATGGGTCACACTGTATAAGGTCGACCCATTTATCCGAATAATTACTGAATATTACCCTCTCAAAAATATATGTTTATTCTGCAACCAATGAAGTTGTGGTGTTGTTGAGTTCGGTATTACTCAATATAATGTTACTCAATATTTTATTAAATGACATTCACCGTCTTGAACCTCAAACAGGGAGATACATAATTATAGATAATGGATATTTCAATAACCACCATCAAGATTATTTTAGTCTAGTGACACTTCCTACACAATTAATCTTCTGTCAACAATATCAACCATTTAAAACATACCTATAAGAAGGTGAATCATACAAAGTTCTGAAGATCAGCTAAAAATGAGTATTTCTATCCGAAACATTTAATCCTCTTGAGGATTGGTGATCGAAGCATGTGTCGAGGTATTAAAAATAACGATTTGGTGGTGGGAAAAAACTCCAGTAATATTAATTACTACACCAAAGGTTCCAAACAGTGCATCATAAGTAACCCAAATACATTATTATAAGTATCCATAAAGAAAAACTCATTTGGGCATTTAAAAAAAGCCTCTCATGGATGGGGCAAAACAATAGCAGGATAATTCAAAGGGAATGAAAGAAATATTTACTTACCATACCAATATCAGGGCTGTGACAATGTTGATTAATAGTCCAAGAATTGTGATAGAGTTTGGTGCTAACCAAATTGGCACTTTCAGTACTAACCAACTCCAATAAGGTTGTAGAAATTTATCTAAAATGCTAACACTTTGGCATAAATATTGATGTTCGCCCAATTTCTTTAACTGAGCATCAGATAAAAGTTTATTCTTGAATAACTTCATATTGGTAAACTAATGTTCGAATCTCAAAAAATGAACTTGTTCATTGAAGAATCCAGTCACGAAAACTAAAGCATTATTGGCAAATTCGGCACTTGAATTCAATTTTCATGAAACTTTTTCCAAAAAAAAAAATCCTCGTGTCGGTGGTCGCGTATCTCAATTTTTCCAATTCTAAATTTCAATGACAGCAGTGACGTCTGACCTGACGGCAATGACGTTTGTCTGACCGGGCAACTGGAACTGACGTCTGTCGGTCGCCTGTCTTGTGTTTTGCCAAGGTTTTGCATCTGTCCTGTCGGGCGTCATCCTGTCATGTCATATCATTTCATAAACTGCATTAGGTGTGAAGGTGTATTTTGTTGACCTGTCATTTCCGACAAAAGTTAATGGCTCTCTTTGCTCCGTCAGAAATTATATTTTACTGACACCTAGATTGAGTCACTCCTGTTAAAAGTTTTTTTTCTATCTCTGCTCCATGTATTTTGATCGAATAGACGGAGTGAATAACTTCAGGCGGGAATGACAGATTAGCGCAAATAAAACACACCTAGAGATACCGAATACCTTCACAAACTACCTACTTAGAGTAGGTAAGTGGTTTGTGAATACCTTTTGACGGGAATGATGCAATTTGAGTACCATGAAAACACAACTATTGAGCAGTCATCTTACGTGATTGACATAGTATTCCATAAATCTTCAAATGAGGTTCTCAATTTTATTAAATACTGATATTTGCTATTCATATTAAATCCATACATTTGTATGTGTTGGTATGCTGGTTATTGTTTGTGAATATTCATATGTATTTATTTTATATAGTAATTCATACCCTTGAACAAATAAGAATAATATTATTTTAATTTTGATTATTATGTTATACTTGGTATTTTATGTAAAAATTTACATTTGTATGTATGTGTATTTATTTACTTCTATTGACGTTCTCCTTGTTATTGTTATTCTTAAATGAATTTTTTATTCATATATGAATTTTTCAACAAGTGGAATAATAATTAGATAAGCAGAGATGGCCACTAACACCTGGCCTTAGGTGAGATGTGTCACCACTTACCCCAGCAACTGGTGCAAAACCGGACCGTCAGCCCATGTGCACCCGGGTGTGAGAACACTATTTAATTAACCACCTTGTAGACCCAAAACTTGGTTCCTGGTAATCGAGGTAGGGGCCCCCACAATCAACCCTCTCGGAGGAGTCAGAGGCAAGATGATGGGGCCCATAACGATGATTTGCTTACCGATGACAACCCTGGCAATGGCAACGGATGCTTTGAGTGGACGCATAAGCTAAAACACAACCTTATGCTTTGCTAGGAGAGTAGTGAGCCCGCGCGAAGAGGGTACATGGCGAAAATGCATACTCTATGGTGTGGAATACATCCGGAGCATGCCGCCTTTTCCGCCCAAAATCTTAGGGATTACGTATTCTATCTTCAGCGACAAGGCTATATATCTTTCTCAGCCTGCTAACGAGGTGTTAGAAGTGACAGTTGGCACGCGTTAGCACAGCTGGAGAAGAGAATCATATAATGCCACCGATGGAGATAATCAGAATACACAGGGCGCTCCACAGAATTAGTCCCCTGAAGCCACAAGAACTGGTTTGTTTGGATGCAGAGGTTCATAGTGTTCTAACAGAAGAGGCTGGCATCTGGTAAATTAACACCACCGTGTATAGCGTCGTCCAATCGCTTTCCGAATCGGAAGGTCGAAATCCCGGCCTCGCGGTTCGGAATATTGAAAAGCGTGGCATGTACACAAGATGGAGACTAAGATCACATTGGCGAGACAATACGCGTCTGGTATCCAATTTATGGATTACTGGATGATCGACATACCTTTCACGCCCGCAATGCGGCGACTAGTCTCAAAACTACGACGTACCCACCACATTTTGAGTCAAGACGAGATACTGATCACCAAATAGCACTGCCATGATAGGATACGAATGCTAGTGGCTGCCAAGAAGTCATTACTGAGGCTAGCGAGAAGTATCGCGGAAGAAGTATCGCGGACAATCTTAGGTTCCGCGAGAAACCTTCTCGCTTGTGGATAATCCGCAGGCCGCTGATCAGGTGAAATCTTTCTGGAACGACATCTATGAGCACCTGCAGCTTAGACACTCCAGAGCTTCGACAGCCTGAGCTCAATGAACTACGTAACCCCATAACCCCGGATGACGTTCCAAGAACCCTTGTGGGTTCCAAGAACTATACTGCCATCTGGCCAGAGTTTTCAACTCATGGCTGGACGGAGAGAAGCCAATTCTTGATTGATTTGCCGAGGGGCGGACCGTTTTCATCCCCAAATGCGGAGATTTGTCAATTCCTAAGAATTCATCTTATACACAGCATCTTATACACACGAATACTTACCTCAGTTGACCGAACCGGATATATAAGCAGAGAGGGCCGAAGAGAGGAGTCGCTGGATGTAAAGAGAATCTGCTCATTGATAGAGTGAAACGCAGGACTCGACACAGTGTAAGCGTAACCTCTCTATGGCCTGGATCTATTACCGTAAAGCATCTAATCTAATACAACCTCGCATGAGCTCATCTTGCATTTGCTCAGATGCATTGCGATACTTTACCATAACATCCGGTCAAGTCAGAGTCCCAACAGGGTGGGTCACTTTTCAGAAGGGTTGTATTTCAGGGCGAATTCCCTCAGTCCCCTTCTCTTCTACATCTAACTATTGTCATTATCAGTTGTGCTCAGAAATACTCGAGGGTATAACTGCGGAACCCCCGAAAACCGGAGACATAAGGTCACTCATTTGTTTTATATGGATGATTTTAAACTTTATGCCTCGGGATAGACAAATGTGCAATGATCCATCTCAAAAGAGGACGATGCGGGGGACTACGGAGATGGAAGCATCCTACACCGTCTGGATGCCAGAGAAACGTATACTCTCCTTGGGGTGGAACAACGCTACTCACAAGAGGTTACAGCAGTGAAGAACTCTCTCCGTGTCAAGTATTAGTACAAATTCCGACAGATCTGGTCCTCGAAACTGTCAGGGAAAAACGAAGTTGCTGCAACAAATATGCTTGCCGTTCCAATCTTACTCTACTCGTTTGGAGTAGAGAAGTGGACTCGAGAGGAGCTGTACCAACTCGACGTAAAGACCCAAAAAATGATGCATCTTCATAAGAGTTTGCATCATAAATCGTTCGTTCCATGGTTGTACTTCCAGCGACAACACGTAGGCCGTGGACTTTTAAGTTTGGATTGTCTACATGACAGAATGGTACTAGATAGAGCCTGTAAAGTCGTCAAGAGTTCGGATTTCCTTCTCTGGTTCGCGACCATGAGAGAGGAGGAATTGGAGCATTTCTTTTGTATGAGCAGCTGCTCCACCCTCAGGCTCATACAAGCTAATGAGCCTGATGTAGTTATCAACTTCGGGTGAGACGATTATCGTCCCAGGACGAAAAACGGATAAAATATCGAGATTTTTCTCTTCGAATTCCGCAGACTCTATCCAGACCATTGTGTCAAGATGTTTTTCAAACTATTGGAGTCCTTGGTGGAATGATGCCCTCTCCACTCATCTCAAAATCATATCGGCTTGCCGCACTAAGGCAGAAATTTTAGCCGGACAGATGCAGAAGGCTTTCATTCTTTGCTCACTGCACTTGCTCAGGGCACATGATTATCGGACCCAATGATCACTTACCTCACGGTGTGGTAGTGGTTTTTGGTTGATAATGCTGGAACGCCTTCCGAATGTATGGAGGCGTCGGGGAGATAGGACTTAACCAGCGGAAAATTTTCACAATTACTGTCACATTGCCTTCATCAGTTCGTGTAAATAATAATTAAATCTGGATGATTCTTGAACAATATTGTTGTTCTTTCAAATAGGAAGTTAAGATAATTTTCATCATTATGAGGTTTTTGAAAAAAGTTATTATTATATTTGTTATTCTCGCTCTGTAAAGATTATTTTTGCTAACACAGTTATTAAGTTTTCGATGTCTTAGACTAAATTGTTGGTGCTGAGATAAAATTAAATTCTAAAGCGAATTCTAACAAAATGTTGATTAGGAATTGATTTTCTTACATTTTTTTTTTCAATTCGAAAGATTATCTGAATTTTTCAAATCATTATGTGTGATTTTGATTTTAACTGGTTATGGAAATTATGAACTGTGATGTCTGGTTGCTGCCGAGTTGGATTGTTTGTTAACTGTCATTTGTTTACTGTGTTTTGATACAATAAAAGACTGTTTATTTCTTCACGTTTTTTCCTATCTTTTCATTTTTTCTCCAAATATCACAACTGACTCAGTCAATCAGTCTGACCACCGTATAGAATACAGTTGACTTTTTTGTAATATTGCTACGTTTTTCTCCTTGGGTTGACCAATAATTGACTTCACTGAATAATCAAACTTAACTTTAACAAAAAACACTTCAACATTCGGGTAATAAAAGTTTTCTCTTCTGGTTTATACTCAGACACTCAAATGGAAAAACTTTAGATATGTATTCAAGCTAATCGGTAAAGGATAGTCAAATGCAAAGAGGGGCGACACTTGGTTAGAAACAAAGAAGTTTGACCATTTGAGTGCTCTGTTGTGAGGTTTTATGATAACGGATTTATAAATATGTTTCATTACCTGGAACAATTTTTATCAGGCTTTATAAATGAAAGGTGTTTCATTTTATCTGTTATATAAATGTGTATATATATAATTATTTTTCATTTTTATATTGATTAAATTCGTTGAAAATCTTCACATGACAATACATGATTACATGATATTTATCGAAGCCCCACATACGTCACAATATAGACCCGATATTACTCCCATCTCAAAAAATCCACTCGGCATCCAGAAATTAAACTCAGATAAACCCCGAGAAATAATTTTGGTTCATATAGTGCAATATAAAATCCAAGTTGGACTTTAATATATTTATCGAAGCTCCACATATGTCACAATATATAGGCCCGATATTACTCCCATCTCATAATCCACTCGGCATCCAGAAATTAGAAAGTAGAAACCAAAGATATCTTTTTCCAAGAGTCCCATATTAGAACTGTGAAGAAAAAAAATGTTTTTCAAGTCTCTAAAAATTAAAGTAGAGATGCGGTTAAAACACAATTATATATTCGGTACAGAAATACAAAACAAAGTGGTCTTTACAATGTTCCCACACAACATAGCATTTAGGCCCGAATGTAGGGGGGGAGAGCAAGCCATGACTTATGTCCCGGGTGGCAAGTTCAGAGGGCGGCCAAATTCACACTTTAACGAATAGACAACTCATCTTTTACTTACCTTTGACCTTCACTAGGCACAAACATTATTATTCGTGGGGCACGTAGGCATACTTCAAAGTACGCGCCCACTCGCCTGCAGAAATTGCAGATTGCGGCAGCAAGCGACTGGATACGTACGTGCGAAAGGTGTGAAGTTATATTTAAAAACTGAGGCCAAATACTACCCGATAATGTTCGACTACACTACAGATGTGTCACATATAGAACAAATGATCCAGGTGATTTTCCCAATTGCGCCTGGACAGGAAGCATCGGCCAATAAAGAAGAGAGAGAAGAACCAGGTAATTTGGTATGTAAAAAAAAAACTGGCGATGTGTGTGAAATAAAAAAGAATTCATTGATTTCATAGAAGTTGCTGGAAAGACAGGAAAGGACATTTGTCAACATATTTTAGAAAAATTGTCAGTTGATGATTTAGATATTGGACAATGTCGTGGCCAATCTTTTCATAATGGGTCAGGATTGCAGAAATGAGCCGGCCGGAGTTCGTACCGTGTTTGTCTCACTCCTTAAAACTTGTAGGTGTTCATTCTGCCTCATCATGCCAGGAAACTACTAACTAATTCAAAAAATATATTGTTTTTTTGTTGGCTCCACTATTAGGTGGGACATTACGGAAACAAATATTACAACAAATTTAAAAGGAAGGGCTTACTCGGACGAGTACGAGAAATATTGGATGAAAGAGGCTGAATAAGTTGCTGAAAAAACTGATGTTGAGCCTATTTTGCAAAACAAACGAATTCCGAAACCTAAAAAACATATCGATGAGATGTGTGAGGAGGAATCATAAACACTCCAGCCTGTTCAACTATTTTCTAAGGAAAAATGATGGTATATTTAATCGAATCAAATCAAAAGAGTTTTGATTATGCTACCATGCTGAAGTTGAATTTTGATTTTCTCAATGGTACTAGTATTTTGAAAATGTCAATTGAAGACCTGCCAAAGTATGGAGTAGATCTGGCTCGAAAACACGAGCGAGATTTAGGCATCGTTGAATTCTGCCAGAAACTCTATGTTTTTAAAAAGCAACCTCCACTTTTATTTGTTGATATAGAAAAGGCTAACGGTTTCTATCTCTTGCAGATATATGCCCATGATTTGCAGGATGCTTTTCCTAATATTTGTATTGCCCTTGCTTCCTACTAAATCCGCAAGTGTTTTAGTAAACTAAAACTAATTAAAAGCTTTTTGCGATCTTCTATTAGCCAGGAATGCGTATCAAGTTTTGCAATCTTATCACTGGAAAATCGAATTGCACACGAGTTGAATTATGGCAAGGCCATAGATTTATTTGTTGAATAAAAAGCTCTAAAATTGTAATTTCAATTCACAATATGCAATATATTTCATTTTTATTATAAACATTTTTATTTTAAATCCTATCCTATGCTATGTATAAAACATGACTATAAATCTGTATAAATAGGCTTAACACAGAAAGAACAGACGATTCCACTGAGTTACAAGCTCCGAGACTGGTCCAAAATACCATCGCAGAGCTGAATCGAAACAGAAAAGTCCATGTCGTCCTATTAGACATCTCGAAGGCCTTCAACCGTGTTTGGCACGAAATCCTTCTGCATAAATTAATTGCGTTCGACCTGCCTCAGGGCCTGATCCGGTGGATTGGATCTTTCCTGAAAGAAAACATTTCAGGCTAGAATAGACGGTTCTCTGTCTGACAACAGACAGAGAGGAATCGGCGAGTTTTCGATTGCGCGGAAACTCACGATAATCCGTTAGCAAAGGAAGCTATAGATTACGCTGTAGACGACCCCTCCGATACAGAAGGCCCCGATACTATGTCGAATGAGGCCCTCATGTCCTCCGTTAATAGATGAATAATATCTTCATCCATCTCGCCTCAGCCAGGTAGGAGTACACCGTGAAGGGCGGTACTGATGTCTGGGGACATTCATGCCGCCATCACAAATCAGTTATGACCCATTTGTCTCTCTGACAAAAGCCAGTTTAAAGGGTGGGGGAGCTAGGCTCCAACCCGAATGAAATCAAGATGACGAACATGAGAACAGGCGATGGATGTATTATTTCCGGAAGGCCTACGTCAAAATGTAAACTAGTGGGCATCTGATAGCTTAAAATAAAAAATTATTAAGGTTTGTGCCCGCCTAAAAAAATAAAGATCTGGTGCTGCTGGCATTCTATGATCATTAGTTTTTTTTTTTATTTTCTTATAATGTATTGTTTATTTTTCTCTTGAAGTACAACTCAATAGCAAACAAGTAGCAACAAGTAGCACAATGAATAATGTTCATGAGGTAAACACGCTTTCCGTTTGTTTACAGTCGCCTCATGAAAGTGAGGTTGATTGGCAAATAATCATTTTATGGACCATTGTCATTACTTTATAGTTACGGAATATTGTGTCGGGGATCTCACTTCATTTAGTTCACTTCGCATAAACTGTTAACCCTGCAACATTGCATAAGCTTTTGACACTTTTGATCTAATCTCTCAGATCTAACCTATAAAAGTACAAATGTCAGAAACGTCAAATGAGTGCAATAATTCAACGTTCATTTGTGATTGTTGATAATATGTAGTGTTTATCATTGATTTACCAAATTAGTGAATTCAGAGTTATTTTTTTAATATGCCAGCATGGTGTCTATTATTAAGAACCAGTTATTGAAACATTTATCTAGGTAAAAATGATTTTTTTTTCATTATCACAAAAATAAAAATTATTGTTCATTCCATTTTTTCATTTTCAAAAAATATTGTGGAAGGAGACGTTAATAAAAAAGTTTAACGAATTCAGCGATATTTTATACCTTCTTTGTTGTTCATATAAATACCTGATGTCACTGACTATTTTTGAGAAAACTGTTCATTAGCACCTAAACTTTTCAAGGCAGAGAATCTGTCCTCACACACTTTCACATTGATGTCTTTTCAGTTTAGTACTGTAATGTTGTTTAGAAATATATTGACTTCTGAAGTTTTAATGTACATGTACATAATGTACATAAAATTAAAACATGGATCCACGCACTATTCATGCACTATTACTATTCATGCAGAAATCAGAAGTTGTGGTTGGGGTTAATGCCCAAGTATAGATAATATATTATATATACTTACTCATAATAGTGATGTCCAGGAGATGTAAATATCTAGTGGTAACTGATAGAAACATGTCTTTCAACTTAATTCTGGTGTATGACTCCATTTTGAAATGACTTTAAAAAATATTTATTTATTTATCTTATTAGAAAATTCTCAGGATTCCCAATTCATACAAATCATAATCTCAACTATAAAATAACTAAAACCATTATTAAATGGCTAGTATGGGCACTTGATTGATTGGTTTACAAATTTATGCAAAAGAACACAAGTTGTGAAAATCAAAGGATTTATTTTCCATATGTATATCACTGTCAGCTCAGTGATACTGTAAGGAAACCATTTACGATCATTCCTATTCAATGTTTTTGTTAATGACATTAAAACTTGAATTAGTTATTATCTGAAAAACATTTTTTTTGTGAAGGACTCAATACTTCTTACTTACTTCTAACAGTTATAAAATCAGTTATCTCTGAAATATTAATGTTTGCTGAAGAGTTGAAATTATTCAGAACCATTGAATCCAGAGTAGACTCTGAAAATATTCAGATGAACATTACATCTTTTGCAGATTGGTGTATACAAATGATGTGTCTAAATGCAAAAGTATTTTTATTCTTGATCTCTTTCTCATTACAACACTGTGTTATAATATTGATGGATTTGAGATGGTGAGTTTTTACTATCGTACTATTCATAAAAATGGAGGCGCAAGTATATATTATATCAGGGTAGAGCTAGATTGTCATAAGATAATTCAAAAACAAGTTTTTCTGTTGAGAAAATTTGTGAATTGGTAGCATGCTATGTAAGAAAATTAAATTTATTTGTAATTACAGTTTATAGATCACCTGCAACACACAATATTGAACAATTTTTTTATATATTATCAAAAGCACTTGAATATGTGGAAGTCTATAATGAGAATAATACAAAAAAAATGTTGTGCTGGAGAATTCAATTTAATTTCTTAGACAATAGAATATTGGGAAAGACAAAATATTTTGTCGACTTCGAATATTATACGATATCCACTCTAGAACTAGGTTTGTCTGATCATAATGACCAATTATTAAGTTTCTCGAAAGATTTCCAACTTACTGTACATTCTACTAGCAATAAAAGTTACACTCATAATAAAATTGACACATTTCTAAATAATTTAATTAAGGAAAATTGGGTGGAAGTATACGAGTCTATATTGGCTCAAGACATTAATTTTCATATTACATTTTTATATTATCACAATACTTTTTTTTTTCAGAAATATGAAACAAAAAATTGGATCACAGATGAAGTATTAAC
The DNA here is from genome assembly GCA_015342125.1 of Leptinotarsa haldemani. NCBI lineage: Eukaryota > Metazoa > Arthropoda > Insecta > Coleoptera > Chrysomelidae > Leptinotarsa > Leptinotarsa haldemani. The sequence goes on along the minus strand of WOGM01000697.1, from coordinate 1,019 downwards.
AGCTAAAAATAATTCTTTTTCTTCATACATTCTCTAAAGAACATACAACTATAAAAAATAAAAAACTTACACAGATTTCAAAAAACATACAATCGAATTTTGATACCTGCCAAAAAAGTTAACAATGAGAATTCATTACAAGAATCAGAAGATTATAATAAAAAGGTATGGCAACTTGTAAATCATGAAACAAGAAGGAAAAAACAGTTCAACCTACTGACTTGCAGTAAATGATCTAAATGATCATTTTGTAAGTAATGTGACAAGAGTTGTTCTAGAATTGGACAAAACTTGTGTTAGTGCTGAATCTTTATTGGATAATTTGAAAAAGATTTTCATCAATTCTTTGTTTTTCATACCAACTACACCTGATGATATCAGAGTAATCATTATGGGACTCAAGAATAAAAATACTGAAGAAATATATCGAATATCTACGTTTATTTAAAAAAAAATGGTGAATTTTGTAATGGATCCATTATGTAATATAATGTTGCCTAGAACAAGGCAATTTTCCTTTAGAATTAAAAATTGCAAAGGTAATACCTGCCTATAAAAAAAGAGATCCATCTATAATGAATAATTTTAGACAAATATCCATACTGCCAATATTTTCTAAAATCTTGGAGAATCAAAATCTATAATGATTTAACATCCTACCTAGATACTCACAGTATACTTGTAGCAGAACAATATGGCTTTAGGATAGGAGTGTCCACTGCCATAACGTCTCTTACCAAATTTATTGAATAGAGTTTTGAGGAAAACAAAGACTGCCTGGGTATCTTCACGGATCTTACATGTGCTTTTGATTCAATCAATCATTCAACTTTGTTAAACCAAATATCTACTGTGGCATTCATGGAACCTGTCAACAAATGAATTTCACTGGTTCGGACTTCCATTGTCTCCTATTTTGAAATGATTTGAAATCCCTGAAACAACTAAAAAAGGAATTATTAAAAAGTGAACAAATTATATTAAGCAAAAAAACCCTTAAATGAAATAATAGTAAAATA
>WOGM01000696.1:0-11607 GCA_015342125.1 Leptinotarsa haldemani | reverse complement strand
TGTCAAATCGCCTCACATTCAATGCTCACAAATGCTTTAGTATGTCAATTATTAGGAAAAAACTACGAAATGATTTTCAGTATAAGATAAACAATGAATATTTAGCCAAGAAGACAGAATGTAGAGATTTGGGAGTTACGCTGGATGAAAAACTCACTTTTGAGCAACATATGACCAACATTATAAACAGAGCATATAGAATTATTAGAAACGCATTCAAATTCACAAAAATATCCACAATACTAACACTTTATAATGCATTTGTCCGTAGTATACCAAAATATGGTGCATTAATATGCTGTCATTATTCGGTTCAGAAAAAATTTTTAAGATTTCTACATTACAAAAAACATGGTGAATATATTTTCTATTTTAGTTATCATACTTCCTTTAATGAATTTAGATTCACAACTTTAGAATCTAGAAGAAAACTTGCTTTTCTATTATTTTTCTATAAACTATTGCATAATAAAGTAGATAATCCACACTTGTCAAAAATTTATCTGAACTGCAGTACATACTTCAAAAATAGAAGGAAAGATATATTTGTTTTGTCTAAACCTTTGCAAATTGTTTGAGGAATATAGATTTCTTTGTCAAATGTAATGTGAAAACATTTAAAAACATGTTGAAATTGAGATGTCATCTTTAGAAATTATTACTAATTGTAACTGAGAGTCAATTTGAATGAAAAAGGTCCATTTGTCATTTTCAACTGAATGTGTCTTTGAATTTGATTTTGATTCAGGTAATTTGAAGTAACTTCAATTTTAGTCATTGTATAATATTGAGAATGGTTATTTATTCAGTTTTCGATATTGTAATCGAGTATTGGAACTGCTTGTTCTGTAGATTACTTAATGAATAAAATAAAAATAAAATATGAGAGTTGTCGTTCATATGAGGACGACAGCTGATTAACGGAAAACAGGTTTTAAACAGATGTTCTCTAAAAACTTGGACAGGCTTTCAAAGCTGTTCGGTTGTTTATGACTATTTTTATTAATTACTTTGTAATGTTGGTTCAGGTCAATTTCTCCTCTCTATATCGCCTCTATCTATATCTCTATATCGTATATACCTGAGTTACTCTCACTGAACATCGATCTCAGAATGCTGTATTTCTGCAACTTTACTCAGTGATAATTTTAGTGATAATTCTCCTATAAAATTTTATACAAATTATTGGCATTATGAATTTTATCCAATCTGAAGTACCTTTTTATGATTTTCATCAGCTGAAAAATCGCTGCATTGTTTTTATCTGCCTCCTAATGCTTTCTGTAGTATTCATGATATCAAGAATGAAACAACTCAATTTCATATCCACTTCTTTAAAATCCACATTCGTATCCGTTTCCAATTATCTAATGAACCGCTTGTTGGTATTTTGACTTCAAACATGTAACCGTCACCAAACTCTCAGGCTCTATGGTTATATCAGTCTGAATTTTTTTGAGGAAGGAGATATGTCAGGTGGGAGAATGATATATCTGGGGCTTTGAGTTTCCAGCACACAGAATTATGTTTCACAACCGTGATATTCCTGAATATCGAAGAAATAATAAAAATTATTTGCATGTGGAGTATTCTACTAACCGGGCCAGGCAGTTCGACTTGGGTGCCTTGATCACTCAGTCAATCGGCCGATGAATGAGTCGATGGTTTAAGCCGCAGGCTGAACGCCCGATTTTCATTTGCTATCGTCCTCATGTTAGGAAACACACGTTGAAAGGCAAGACCTCGTTAGTCTTCAGCTCGCACAAGTTTCGACTTCTAAGGGTTATCGTTCGTAGGGGTACGATAGCTGGTTAATGGAAAAAAACATATTTTAAACATATTTTTTTAAACTCAGTTCACTTGAACGAGATAAATAACACTTTTCGGAAATTTCCAATAGTTCGACATCTCCATCTTCCTTTCAGACAAAATGTTAAGAGATTCAGGCAGCGAAAACTCTGGATGAATTTGACCTCTCAAAGCTACACCCCTGCTGTTAAAAAGGCATACCGTCACTCTCAGACACAAAGAAACGCGCTCTACGTCTTGTTTTCAATTAGTTTAACATGACTTGTTACTTTCATCTGTTTCGTCAAAAGCTACTGCAAGACGTTGGGCTCTCAGTATTCAGCGTGTTATCTCTGGAATAGTTGACACTTTATGAGTTGTTTCCTTCACGAAACAAAGGTACTCGAATAAAACAAGCAATTCATTATTTAACAACTCCCCCTTAAACTTGATTCCGCTTTTTACGAGGTCAGAAACTTTTGTTCTTCTCCGGTTTAGCACCTAAGGGAAGAGACTCAATTAAGTTATCTTGCAATGAATGGGGGCTTGATGTACGGGTAATTGTTGAGTCTCCAGCGTTTTTGTGACGATTTGGATGACGATTAGTAGTGAGTGGGATGCTCAGAAGTGGGTATAGAATTAATGAGGGACGTACGAATATTGATTCATAGACAAACGTTGTGGAGGATTCTAACTTTGCAGAATAATTAATCAAATGGATTAGTGCTGATAAAGAAAATTTAATAATAGTTTTTGTAACGTGAATGAAATAGTTTTATTGGTATAAAGTCTATAGTTATGTCAAAAGGTGTCAATTTTTTGGAGATACGAGAGTAGTCCGAAAAGTTTCCTTCCTAAGAAAGATACAAAAATGTCATCAGATTTTTTAATTTTCCAACATAGTCTCCGTTCAACTCTACACACTTCTCCCAACGGTGCCCCTATCTCTGAAACTCGTACTCGGCCTTTTTCTCTGCAAAATCTTTCTTCATGAGGTGATTTTTTCATTTGACGAAAATGTCTGTCTTCTGATCACAATTTTCAGATGACAAAACGAAAAGAAGTCGCTTGGGGCTGAATTTGTAAGTAAGGCGGATGGTGGAGCATTTCAATTACCTAATTAAAACCTAATTACCTAATTAAAACAGGAAATTTTTGGCCGTTTTTTTTGCAAGTTTTGCCTTCAGCTTGTCTGGTAATGATAGTATGCTGCTGTAATGGGTTTTCCTTTTTGAAGAATTGTATATCTTCAAACTCCATGAATGTCCCAAAAAACAGTCGCCATCACTTTCTCAGCTGAAAAGCAGTTTTTGATTTTTTTGTAGCCGGTTCCCCCTTTGCAGTCCACAGTTTGGGACGTATTTTGTTTCGAGCGTGTAATGGTGTATCCAAATTTCATCTACACTAATTAAATGGCACCAAAACTCTGATTAACTGCACCTCGACTGCGCCAACAGAGCGTTGGAAATATTCATTCAAACACGTTTTTGATCGTGAGCAAACGCGGCACCCAACGCGCGAACCGCTTTCTCATGTCTGAGTGATTTATTATGTGACAAACACGTTATTTTGACATATTCATAACCTCTCGAATATATCAGAATGATAACCGAAAAAGAAATACTCATTAACCTGAGCTAAGTTCAATTGTAGGTGGAAAATGAGTTTTTTATAGAGTTTCTTGAACGTATTGATAATCATTGGTTTTAAATTTACCGGAAATGCGTTACATATTTCAGATATTTGATAGGAGAACGATTTCTTGAATTATTCAGTGCGATGAAGAGGCGGAGTTATAATCCTTTTGAATCACACATTGATATCTGAATGATATTTTCCTGGAAATTAGGATTTAATGTGTCATAAATATTGTCTTAATCGTGTGTCATAGTTAGTGAAGCTATAGCACTGAGTAATGTTCAAATATCTGCAGAAATGATCATTAACTTGAATGTTTCTATCAATGAAATCGGAATCACTTCATCTTATGTTGTCTCCATCAATCATATGATAAAATATATTTCTGTCACTGTATTGAATTTCAACTTCACTTTTAAATTTAATGTGGTAAAATCACCCAAATTCTTTAAAGCGGAAAGCTGATGTACATCTTACCTACAAGTTTCATACACTTGGGAATAAAAAAAGCATGACTTTTCCATAATGTTATAGGGATGTTCAATAGAATCTTTGTGCAATATAACCCTTCAATATCTGGAATACTAGTCTCCTCATCTTCTTATCTTTCCTTTCTTAATCTATCCTTTCTGATAATTCTCTGATGTATGGAAGTGCAAGCATTGGTTGTGACGGCTTATCTTACTTGCGAGAATATTGCTGTCCTTTAGCCAAAGTCTGTTCCACCATCACTAAGTGACCATTTCGTTAGAGATCTTTTTTGATCATGCCTAGTTTCTTCTCGAGATATTCTTTCGTATCACAGAACTCGAAAGCACGGTCTATTAGAGTCTGATTAATTTATCTTTTGGTTGGTTGATCGTGCTTGGATTTGTGATTCAGATACAGTCCCGTAAGAGTGGGTTTTCGCTATACAGATGTTTCTCACTTATTGTCAGTTTTTTTCACCAATACGTCAAAGAATGGCAATTTTTTGTGGACTTTCTTCATTGTGGAAGTGAAGGAAAGTTTTACGTTGCTGATGTGTTTCAGGAAGGTGTCTAGTTATATATTACCATGGTTCAATATTACGAAGGTATCGTCAATATGTCTCAACCAGAATAGGGGCTCCTTGTGGGATTCTTCAATGACCAGTGTTTTGAACCACTTTATGCATATGTTGGCTATAACTGCTGAAAGTGGCGATCCCATTGGCAGTCCCTCATCCTTCAGTTGCAAATAGCAGTTTCGTACAACGCTCTCTCGTAATTTCATGATTACTTCTATAGGTAAATTCGTTCCAGTTTCTTGTCTTCAGATGGTATGTTCTGTATGACTTGAAGTGCTTCTTCGACAGGAAAAATAATTGATCTTGCTTTGTGACTTTGACTGCCCCTTGTGGAATTACAAGGGGCAAGATCCATTGGTCAGTTCGATCGTTCCGTTGGAATTACTAGGGGAAATCGAAGTCAAAGAGCAAACCAGACCATCAAACGCGAACTGCGATTCCAAGAATTCCTACATAGGTCTGCATTGCCGAGCACAAAAAACACACAACGATGAGGAACCAGCAAATCGGGAATAGTAGAGATTGTTTGTACCCATGAGAAAAGGACACTGGTTAAGGGAAAAATTCAAAGAAGCTGCATTCATGTTGTCCAACGACGTATTTAATCAAGCTAGCGTAGAGAACCCATCTGCCTATGAACCGGTGAAGCGCAGAGAGGCCGAGGGGATATGTTAAAGCACTCATATGACCTATAAAAAGCCCTCTCGGAAGAATAAGTCCAGTCATCACCTGAAGACGATTGTGGATACTAACAATCGAAACGTCATGAACTAACTTGGCTTGAAATCTTTGGATTTTTTATTTTTTATATCTTTTTAAATGTTCAGTTATCACATTTCTGCTTAATTTTTCATTTCATTTTAGTTTCTCTCCGGGGTTTTCAATTTTACTTTTCATTTGTTATTTCAGATATTCCAATTCATATCATATTAGACAATGAGACTCCGAACTAATGAAATTCAAAACAACAGCTGGTCCTTCGTTTAGAAACATTTACAAACTGGCCTCATACAATTTTTTCGTCAAATTCTGCTTTGTTTTCATTAAATAATAATTGGTGTGGGCACGAATAATCAGAAACTCAAACAACGATATAATTTGATTATTACTGACAATTACAAAATATTTCCAACAAGGACGCTCCCGTTTCAATTTCACTGTTGAGAATTTAATAGTTGGAGAGCAGCTGGATTTTTGGTTGGCGCGGTCAGATTGTATTCGTTGCCAAATTTGGTAACTTTACAACAAAGCTTATCAATTCGAAACTTTACTTAAACCGGCAAATTGTTCCCGTGAATTCAGTCATCTAATTATTTTGTGGCGATCTACATATTCAACTAGCTCCGGAATCACTTTGCTCTCAGCATAGCATTAATTAGTATTGAAATTGGTGAAACGAACCATAACGTGTGGTGAATTTCACATGAAAATATTCAACTTCAAACGGATCAGTTATAGCGGCCACGTTCAAAGGATATTAGTTATTGAAAGTGCCGATTCATGTGAAAGTTGAATCTATATCTGATGATACGAATGAGAAACAAGGATACACATACCAATGGTTTTTAATCAGTGTCAAAAGTCATACACAACAGTCCAATGAAAAGTTAGAGACGGAAAAAATCAGAAAACAACGTCAGTTATTGTTAGAAGAGGGTCCAATTTGCATATGAAAGTCATACCTGAAACTTCACTACCCTGTACGTAGAAGTTAATTAAAATAATAATATAATGATGATAACGTTATATAAGATTTCAAGAAATAAGTACCAGTGGCAATTTCAGTTACACAACGTAAAATACAATGTAAATAAAAGTAAAACCTTTAAATAACGGAAAACAAAACATTTCCATATACTAGTAAAAGAAAATGGCACAATAATTGAAAAACAAGAAAATATATAATATAAATGAAACGATGTAGTGTGTGACTCCCAATTGAAATGATGGAACCTAATCATGTACATTGAATTCAAGGAAATTACTATCCTAGGTTGAGAAAAAATTAATAGTCTTAAACAGACTCATTAAATTTCCTTCAACCCCTAATTTATTTCCACCACCGTCATGCGGAACAATTCCCAACCATGATTGTGCATCTAAGAAATCCAATCAAAACAAAACCGTCATGCCAAAACGACATAACAATCAAACAGTATGAAACGGTACCAACCCGGTAAAAAAAGAAAGTTATTTGCGAAGCACTACAAGGAAACACACCTGTTTTACCGACTGGCACGCGATCCGTTATCGAAATGAGGCACGTGAGACGATTTATTGAGAAAGTTTCCCGAAACTGAGGATGCCCACTATTCTACAAGGAATAATTCTTTTTTATGTTGATATTGATATACGGCGTCGAATGTCGGAATACTAAGGACCGGTTTAGCACTTCTAAACAGAGTAATTATTATTAATGGCACTTGGTGTGCCTTTAGATCATCATCTTGAAAAAAACATGTTTTAAATGTGAAATAACATATTTATTCAAGCATGCATTGTTGAATAATTCTTTGTTTCCAACAATTTTTTAACATGCTCTGATCATTTCTAAATATGTGATTAGCAGACAAAAAGGTTACTCGATTAAGTTACTCGAGTGTCAACACATAATTCCAATACCAAATACGTTGCCAAGTAAGTAGGTAATTCGTTAGTGATGAATTTCATAAAAATATTTTTTCAATCCTTAATCTTAACTAGAGAATCTTCGAACGAGTAAGAAACATGAAAATGAAGTACTGACAAGAACAAGAACAAAAAGGTAAATATTTCGTTTCACATTGATTGTTTCCATCTGATCATTTCTGAATGGGCTTAACAATATCAAGTAATTGTATTTTTGAGTAAATTGTTGGAACTTGTTCATCCTTCAGCGACATTAATAGACTACCAGCCACTGTTTATCTTTGCTAATAATGCTATTTTATCAGCAAATATAACGTCTCTGAATTTTGACGAATGTAATTGCCTGCGTAATTTTCTGTGTAATATGGATAGAAATGCGCATATTATTAACTATACCTGTAACGGTTGCTAGTTGGGAGATGAGTTTTTCTAATCCTAAGGTGATAAAAACCTATCTGCGATCGATAATATCGCAATCCTGATTTTCAAACTCGGCAACTTTGTCAATCAAGAATTAAATTGTTGGAAACCTTGATTATGAAAAAATAATAAAACAGTTCGCTGACAGAAAGGCTAGAAAACTCAAATTTTATTAGTTTTTTTATAAATGATTATTTCTTTAAATAAATGGCAATTTCAATATATCTTTTCCCTTTTTTCATATGGGTTTCAATTGTAGGGTGCCCTGTATAAATCTCGCCCAGAGTACTGGTAGTGCAAAAACCGGAACTGAACATAATAATAATAATGTTTGAAGTCTTAAATTCTGTAGTAATACTGAGGTGCAGGTAGTATAGTAAGTCTTCAACAGAGGGCGGACAGTTGTACAATTTGTTTCGAAGTAAAGAGAAAATTGGCAGTAATATTTTCATAAAACAATTCAGTCTTGATGTTTTAGTTTGAAGTTTAATTGAAAATATTAGTGAACTTGAAATATTTTTTCAATGAATAATTTTATTTTTCGAATCAATCTTTTGATTTAATATAAATGTCAAGCACCTTAATTCTAATTCTTCGTTTTTTTGGAATATTTTAGTAACTACATTTTTAGGTGTACAGTTAACGATAACGTTTTCATTGTTGAAACCCATATTCTGGTTTTCTTACGAAAAAACGAATTAAATTTTGAAATGTATCTTTCGTTTCGTTCAAAACTTTTTTCTGTACTAAATCACGGATAATTTAAAATGTTTAAATATCTTAATATTTCATCTGTATAGTACAAAATTTCGCTAATACTTATTATCCTTAAAATCCAATTTTTATTTTCTCTTTAGCCATCTATCAAGTATCCTCTATCTTTCAATTAAAAAATGAATTCGGTCTAGGAGAATCAAATTTCATTTAGAGTAAATGCTCTTATTTGAAACAAGATAAAATGTAGGTTTGTTCAAAACAAAAAATTGGCAAATTTGAATCAACGTGAAGGATTTTTCAGTTTACATTAACAGACACTTGCAGAGCTCGGTAAATGTAATAATGCATGTGTGAAGAATTACGGAGCATTGGTATAATTTTCGCAAAATAAGGCAAAATTGAAAGTTGCCGTCAAAGTTTACCACTTTCTCTTCGGTACTATGTATACAACGCGGTACTTACTGATATAGCGGACTTTTATCCAATTATAATACTTACCCATGAACATATCTTTCAACTGTGCAAGACCCCAGTTTTGTAAAATCTGTTTCATTATGGTAGATACAAAATAATCGGAAAGAAATTGCACTGCCTACAGACACATAAAACACTTCCTCCTCAAAATCGCAACACACCAACATCACTTTCCAACACATACTGGCGCATACGTGATGCTTACAACGGAATTCGTCGCTCACTTCTCACTTAAGAGGGTCATAGAAAAACCAGAGCACCATAGGTTTCTTTCAAACTGAAATGAATGAAATACTTCTTTAAAAGAAACCCTGTTAATTCTATACAAAATTCCTTTTATTTTCAGTCGATCATAATATAGTTTTGTATGTAGATTCACAAAACTCTTGTTATAAACGAATTGAGTTATTTGAATGGATACACTTTTGAATTCAAAAAAACACTATGTGTTCAGATCAAGTTGATATTGCTCTCCATTTGAAAGAGTTTATTTTTTCCTTCAAATAGAGGTGGTGGATTTTGAGATGATATTATATTTTCTTGGTTCAAAATAGTTCATCTTCGCAATGATATAATCAAACGAATGATGTAGTTGAAAGGCCAAGAAATTTTATTTCAATGTTGAAAAAAGTGTGATTTTCTGGTGGAACATGGCGATGTTGGCATAAAATAATAGTTTTCCAATAGAGATAATAATTGCAAAACAACCTATGATCTTCTTTTGAAGAAATACTTTTTACTGTGCACTATTCTCTGACCACCATTGTCTTTTTCAGTGTGTTTTCGCCTTCAGAAAGTGCCTGGGTGACTCAGAGGTATCCAGACACTATCCTGAATGTCTCCTGTTGTCGTACAGGATCCACACTCCATCACATGTGACGATTCGATCCAAATAAGGATCGTTTTAATTGTGAAAAAGCGAAGAAGTACAAACTTCAAAACGTTTCTGTCAATCATATAAATCGTGGGGCACCCACTGTTCGAGCTTTTAGACTTCTTCGATACGTTTAAAACCATCAAAAACCGCATGAAAGCTAACGCCTAATTTTTTCGACATCCCACGTACCGTTTGTGATAGGTCAGTCTCCACCAGGGTCATGGTCGATCTCTTTGTAGCTCACCTTCGAGGCTAAAATCTCCATAACGAAATTTTGCAAACCAACTTTGAACAAACGGTGTTTGTTCAAATTGCTGGTAGATTTTTTGATCTGTTTGGCAGCGTAAAGAATTCGTAGTGACATCATATAGTGACAAGCTGAAAGAGGCACAAAATCAAAATTTGGAAAATAATCAACAGCATCAATGCATAGAGTAGTCAGTGTATTCTACGACACACTAGAATGAATATTCATTGAGATATGGAGCTACACATGACGTTAGGAAGGACAAAACTTCTGAAACAACGTAATATTTAGATGAAGTTGGGATGATACTCCTACGTTACATGGTTGACGGACTGCGAATAGTCATGAGTGTTTATAGGGGGCTCGAAAAACGATTAACAGTGCCTACCCAAAACACGAGACTAATGTCTAAAGTAGTCAATGTTTTTCCCATTAAAAAAAAGTTCGACAAAAGAAGTCAAAAATATCCCATTCAACTCCACAAAATGTATTGGTCAAGTTTTTTTGATTTGCCGGTCCCCTTTTCAGTGCATATGTTGATTACAATGTTTTTTGCTACAAAATATGAATATTAAAAAACAATTGTATTTTGAATCACAATTTCTATTTCTCTTTGATATTCTGAAAAAAACTTTTTTCAACTGATAGTTGATTTATTCATTTAATAAACAATTTCTTTTGAAAAAATTATTTTTACTATATATTTTTTCAATACTACCAAAAACAACCATGTGTCCCTTTTTGTGTAAAAAAAGAAAAATATTGAAACAAATAGAGAACATTTTTTGCACAAAAAGTGATACATGATTGTTTTTTTTTGTGGTATTCAAAAAACTATATCATGAGAATTGATCAGTTCAAAACAAACAAATGAAAGTTAAATGAATAAATAAATCAAAAAACATTTTTTTTTTCCAGAATATCAAAAAAAATAAATGAATTATGATTTTAAAAAAATCGTTTCTCATTCATATTCAGTAGCAAAAAAATTAATAATCAACAAATGCGTTTTCAACCAATGAAATGTTTTTTGAGAAACGACTTTGTTTAAAAAGAATCATAATATTCATCACCGATGAAAATCCTCCCAAAAAACTACACATTTATATTATAAATAATATATTTGTTTATAACAATTTTCCAAACAAATAGGGCTGAAACTTATGAATAATCATTTTTATGTAACTATTTTATGTAACGTATGAAAATACGAATGAATTTGAATATTGGAAAAAATATCCTTCATTGCTTTCATCAAATATTTCACTTTTTATCGTCTTCGATTATTAAAGCGGAAAATCAATTTTTTTTTATTTTTCCAACGAAAACTTTTATTAAAAGCTTTCAAGAAAAGCATCAAGGGGTGATCAGAATTGAAGGTTTTTGGTTTAAAAATTTTCAGAGTTCTTATATAAATTCAAAACTTGTAAAAATTAGTTAGTCAACTGAAGAATATCTAATAAAAATCACGGGATTTTTTTCCCATGAATTTTCGTTTATTCAAGTGTCCAGAAGGTATTTCATTTTTTTTTATTTCATTGTTCAAAGGTCCGTATCGGTAATCACGTGCGGGATGCGCATCGCCTGCTTCTAGCGCTATTTTCGCCTCAAAATTAAAATTATAAATATTGATGAAAGAGTTCTGGTAGTTGGGATGTTTTATTACCAAATTTCCTCCGCTTTGGAGTCTTTTTTTCAAATTTCAAATATCTTTAATATCTTCCGAGATATTTGCAAAAAACCAAACCCTCCTTTTTTAAATTAATTATT
>WOGM01000695.1:0-11614 GCA_015342125.1 Leptinotarsa haldemani | reverse complement strand
TTCAACTATTCACTTTTTAATAATTCCTTTTTTAGTTGTTTCAGGGATTTCAAATCATTTTAAAATAGGAGACAATGGAAGTCCGAACTAGTGAAAAAGTGGATTCTCTGTCAATATCAGGGGTGTGTTACAATAGATAATCGTTGGGTGGTTCCTTATAATCCAGTGCTATCAAGAACATGTAACGCTCAGTGAAGTCAATCAAATACGTTTGCAAATATGTAAATAAAGGGTCAAATCAGGCTACGTTTTAGAGAAAGGCAAGGATGGGAATGATGAAGTTATAACCTATTCAAGTGGTCGATATATAAGTTCAGCTGAAGAAGTATGGCGAATCCTTGAATTCCCAATACATGAGTATTTATCATTCATCTCATAAGTGATGACATCATCCCTTACTAGAACGCCACCTATTGGGATCGCCAGAAAAATCAGACTTCTTTCGTTGTTTTGTGTTCTGAATAAAATATAATTATAGTGATAGTCAGAATTGGTGTCTAAATCGCTGTAGTATACCGATCAATTCCAAAAGTAATGTTGGGAAGGAGTACATACTAGAATGATTAAGATAATGAGTAAATACGAGGCTGTTCGAAAAATAAGGTGAGTGTTCAAATTTCGTGGTCTACATATATTCGATTAGCGATTTTTTCATTTATTCATGTTAGTACATTCATCTTTAATATATGTTCAAAGTTTCAGCTGTTAAGCATGTTCAGTTTGTTGGTGAGAGACATGAAAGTTGGAAGTATTCGGTGACTTCCTGCTATCAAAAAAATGGATCAAAGAATTTGCATCAAATTTTGTGTTAAACATGGAATTGTGTGCTCAAAAACACTAAAAATGTTGACAGTGGCATGAGGTGATTGTACTCTGAGTCAGAAAAGTGCACATCAACAACCGATGAAAATGCTGAGAAAGTGAAGAAAATTGTTATGTAGAATCGTCGAATCACTATCACATATCACGAATAACTGTAACATAACACACGAAAAAAACGTGTCACAGAGGTATCAATGAAACCAAACAATCCCTGAGATCACGTTTTCATTGGCCTAAAATGATTGATGACATCTAAATTTCTGTCAGTAACTGCGAAATATGCGAAAGAAATAAATATGATTGGAATCCTAATCATCAAATTAAATCTCACTCCTACCACTCAAAAACCGTTTGACCATATTCACATCGATACATTCACGATATCGAACGAAAGATTTACGACACTTATCGATTGATTTTCTCGATATGGTCAAGCATACCCCATGAAAGCCCTTACCGATGTCCTAGTTTTCGAAAACCTTCTCAGTGTAATTTCCGTTAAAAATCACTACTAACTCTAGTACCGAGCTTAAAAATAAAAAACTAGGAATATCATTAGCTTGGACTTCCATATATAAAATGATTTGAAATCTCTGAAAGAACAAATAAAAAAAAAGAATAAAATAAAAAACTAAAAAAAAGCCGATACCTGAAATAGTCTAATCAACAAGTTCAAAAACATGAAAAATAGAGATAAAGGTCCTAAGAATATGAGCGATAGCTCATTCGATTCAGAATCACCTCTAAAAAAATGTTTTTGAAGGATTTTGGTGCAGGTAAAAAATTGCAATTTTTATTAACCAACTAAGATTAAAAAAAAATGGTACTCAGTTTTTCGTTAATAACTCAAAAAATATTAATATTTAAGCAATTTTCAAAAAAGCTCGTTACAGAAAAGGAAATTTTCGATAAAAAAGTTTCGACTCCCGAAACTCTATCTCCATTATATAGGATTTTGATTTGACGTTGAAAATAGTTACGGCATGCGCGCTCTCGCTAAAGAGAGTATATCAAAAGAAATATTTTTTTATATCATGAAATTCCATTTTAAAAATTGGAAAAAATCTAGTATCTTCTTAACACTTGATTGAATCGAGTCCCGTAGAAAAAGACGTTTTATCACCATTTTTCAAAAAGTTATTCAATTGTTAACTAACTAATTTTTTCCCAATCTCCTTTGGCATAAATAATGGGATAAAAGGTATAAATAATTGGCCTACAAATTCAAAAGAAAACTTCGAAAGGTCATAAAAATTTATTAATTTGTTGATTATGATTTTTTATTACTATTGCAAAATGAAATATCTGAAAATTGTTTATAAAAATGTTATCAATTGATATTTAGCTATGTCTGTTTTCACATTAAACAATGGCAGTTATTACCATAGGATATGAATTTTTTACGAAATGTGTTTATTAAATTGTTTTAAACAAATAGAGAAATTCAATATTTTTTTTGGTATTTTGTCGTCTAGAGATAATTATGATTTGAAAAAAATCCTAATTTTAATTTTTAATTGTTCAAAATCAATTTTTTTATATTTTGATTGTTTAAATTTTTAGTTAGGAAATGATTTTGCTTTTAAAAATCATAATTTATACTTTTGAATCGTTTGGCATGAACCATTTTTTCATTTATTATTTAATAGCAGATAAAAATTATAAAAACAGCTATTTATAAAAAAGTGTCACACTTTTTTTTACTTATTATAATTAAGTAGGTATGTTGAACTAATAAACAAATAATAAATACAAAAAATTTTTTTGCCAAACCATTTAAAAGTGTGAGTTATGATTTTCAAAAAAAATTATTCCTTAACTAATTATCTAAACAATCGAAATATAAAAAATTCGATTTTAAAGAATTAAAAATTGAAATTGACAAAAAATCAAGTCCTAATTATCTCTAGACAACAATATAGCAAAACAAATTTTCAAAAATATTGTATTTCTCTATTTGTTTAAAACAATTTAATAAACAAATTACGTAAAAAATTCATATCCTATGTTAATAACTGCCATTATTCAATGTGAAAACAGACATAGCTGAATACTAATTGGAAAAAAAATATTCATCAACAATTTTTAGATATTTCATTTTGCAATAGTTATAAAAAAATCATAATTAACACATTATTAAATTTTTATGAACTTTTATCGCAGGATCATATGGAGTATATATCAAAAGGGATCCACATAGTTTGAAATTCATAGGCCAATTATTTATACCTTTTATCCCATTATTTAAGCCAACGGAGATTGGGAAAAAAATTGTTAGTTAACAATTGGATAACTTCCTGAAAAATGGTGATGAACCTTTTTTTCTACGGGAGTGTTGAGAAGATAATTGATTTTTTTAAATTTTTAAAATGACATTTTATGTTATAAAAGAACTTTCTTTAGCGGCAGGGCGCGCATGCCGTAACAGGCGCGCGGAACCCTATTTTCAACGTCAAATTAAAATTATAAATAATGATGACAGAGTTTCGCGAGTCGGATTTTTTTATCGGAAATGTCCTCTGTTATAAGGAGTTTTTTTCAAAATTGCTTAAATAATAATATTTTTTGAGTTATTAACGAAAAACTAAATACCATTTTTTCAATCTTATTTTGTTAATAACAATCGCAATTCTTTACCTGCACCAAAATCCTTCTAAAACATTTTTCTAGAGGTGATTCCGAATCGAATGAGCTATCGCTCATATTCTTAGGACCTTCATCTTTATTTTTCATGTTTTTGAACTTGCTGATTACACTAAAATCTGTCTTCAAGAATCTGTAGGTACTTTCTAATTCAATATATTCAATGAAGTGGAATAAACTCACTACCTGGTTCATAATACTACCTACATTGATTTAGAAATACTCAAAATTTCTCAGAATCCATTCATTGTATAGGTATTAGATAAACCAATTTCTAAAAATAGGTATGCCATAATGACCAATCACATTCATTTAGATTTCATATAAATAAAAGGCCATTTCATAGTAAGGTCAGTTCTGATTGAAAATTGTAATCGTTCTACTGGTGTATATATTCAGTGTATGCAGATAAGTTTTCGTTTTCATAGACTTTGGCAATGGATATCAGTAAATACGAAATGACGATCGAGAAAACCTATGAATGTGATGAAGTCATTCCCAAATCGAATTTAGTTAAAGTTGAACAAGATGTTGAAACTTTCAGTAAGTGTGATAAAGGTTTTAATACTGACCCGTACTCTATGAATTGCCAAGATGGTATGGACCACAATGATGACCGGATAAAAATTGAACATGATGATGGAATCGACCTTTACTACAGAGATATCAAAACGGAGATCGAGGATGAGGATAACGTGACCGACGATATTCGAAATGACATCACTGAAGATGTTGAGTTGTTACAAGTTACTGATCCGTACTCTATGGATCTCCACGATGATAAGGACAACCTTAGTGAACAGATAAAATTGGAACGAGGTGATGAAATCGACATTTCCTACGAAAATATAAAAAAAGAGGTTGTACATGAGGATGACGTGACCGACGATATTCACGATGACGACATGACCCAAGATGACAAGTTGCTGCATTGTGCTATCTTGAAAGTTCGGGAACGAAGACATACTGAAGAAAGTTCGCTTCAATGCAGGATATGTTTGAAACCTTTTTCAAAAAATAGTACTTTGAAGGTTCACGAACGAAGTCATACTGGAGAAAAACCGTTTCAGTGTAAAATTTGTTTGAAATTCTTCAGTCAAAGTGGTAGCTTGAAGGTTCACGAACGAATTCATACAGGAGAAAAACCATTTCAATGCAAGATATGCTCAAAATATTTTGCTGAAAGAAAATCTTTGAGAGATCACGAACGGATTCATACTGGAAAAAAACCGTTCCAGTGTAAGACATGTTTGAAATCCTTCACTCAAAATAGTAATATGAAGGCTCACGAAAGAAGTCATACAGGAGAAAAACCGTTTCAGTGTAAAATTTGTTTGAAATTCTTCAGTCAAAATAGTAAGTTGAAGGTTCACAAACGAATTCACACAGGAGAAAAACCATTTCAATGTAACATATGCTCAAAATCTTTCGCTGAAAGACAATCTTTGAGAGATCACGAACGAATTCATACAGGAGAAAAACCGTTTCAGTGTAAAATTTGTTTGAAATTCTTCAGTAGAAATAGTAATTTGAAGGTTCACGAAAGAAGTCATACAGGAGAAAACCCATTTCAATGCACAATATGCTCAAAATCTTTCGCAGAAAGAAATCGTTTGAAAGTTCACGAACGAATTCATACTGGAGAAAAACCGTTCCAGTGTAAGACTTGTTTGAAATCCTTCAGTCAACATAGTAATTTGAAGGCTCACGAACGAAGTCATACAGGAGAAAAACCATTTCGATGCACAATATGCTCAAAAGATTTCGCTAAAAGTGCTAATTTGAAACTCCACGAAAGAAGGCATATTAGAGAACAACCACTGTTTGAAATATTTCACCAGAAATGATAGTTTGAAAGTACACGGGAAGAGTCATACAGGAAAGAAACCATTCATCATACAATCTGTTCAAGATCTTTCACGCGAAATAGTTCTCTGAAAGTTCCCAAAAGGAGTCATGCTACCATTGAGTAGTTAGTTCGTTGAGATCTGTATTAGTTGTAAAAGTTGAATAGGTTGATAAAATTAAACTCTAGTTCGTACATTGTTTTTTTTTTCTTATTTTTTCAATCATTTGCATTCATTTCAGTTTTGTACAGTTCTCAAATGATGGAATTTTAAAATATATATTTTTGAGGCATTTGGCCTTGCTTCATGAAATATCAGAGTCGAGTAGTTTCATCATTGGGGAATGAAAAGTGAATGCCGTTTTGTTTAAATCTTCTTTTCTTTATTTGAAAGAGTCCAATAATGTTTGTATAAAGATGAGGAAGTAGAAGGCCACAACCTTTCAATCCCAAACCGCATTGTTGTTTTTCTGTCTTTCCAGTGGACAGTTGGCGATTATTAGACTGACTATCAGAAAATGCATTTGTTCTGTTAGAAAACTTGGCATTGCAGAACGTTTCGAAGTTATGGAGAAGAAAGTTTTTTGGCTTTCTACTACTCCATCTCGATACAAAATAAAAAAGGAAATCTTCCAAAGATAGGAAGGAAGTAATCAATTTGAAATTAAGTACCTCTATACTATATTCAATGCAACCAATGGGTCTGGTGGCCTTTTGTAAGTTTGGAACATTATTAGAAAATGCATTCCGTGATAAATTTATCCCTGGGATTGAAAATAGCAAAATCAATGTTTTTCGCCAAGGATGAATATCAGATTTTTCAAGAGGCAGCCGCAACATATATAGCACATTATACTTATGGATTATTATCGAGAATAGTTCAAGTGAAATCAGAAAACTCCTATTCACAAACTATATCACGATGCCGAAAAACATCAGAGAACATGCTACATCACGTCCAAGTAAACACGACGAAAGCAGAAGGACCAAATTTTCCATCTCAGCAAAAAAAGGAAACGACAAAGCAACACAGTAGTAAAATCATCTATTCAGAAAAAAGGTATGTCTGTATGAAAGTTTGTGGAGGCGCCAATCATCACACAAACCGATGGTTTGCCAAGAGTATACGTACAATAAATATAGTTTAAAAAAACTAAAAAACACGCTTTTGAAGAACATCGAACTGAAAAATACTAGTATTATTGTGAAAAAAGCGACGTACGCTTGATATATAAAAATATGGCACAAAGCGCCCACGCTTTTTCGCAATAATACTAGTATTTTTCATTCGTTAAAACAATGATAAAAATAAAAACAACAATAATAATTAATTGGCGTTCCGGGGTGACTTCTTTCATTCCAGTGGCGTATTTGCTTTTTCAGCGTTATTGTTTTAAGCTTATTGAACAAAATATTTTTATCTTTTAAGTTCGATGTTCTTCAAAAGCGTGTTTTTTAGTTTTTTTAGACTATATTTATTTTTCACTTTTTAGTCCAATTTATTATCGAAAATACTTTTTTTCTAGTCACTTCTAGTTCTAGTCACTAGTATTATTAATATTTTTTAACAGCCGGCGTAAAATTCCTCTCAACAACATAATAAAATTTGAGCATTGGTTTGAGGTCTCAAGAGTGGCAGCGCCATATTGAAAATCTCGAAAACACTTTGTGAAGAAATGAGATGTTATATAAAAAATATGTATAGGGGAAAGTTATCGATAATCTAACAAAGAATTTTGCTAACTCATTTTTTTCCATTTATTTTTCCAAACATATTTTTAACTTTTTATTCCTTTGACGAATTTCAAAATTTTTGAGATAGCGAAATTGTACGATTGAATATAGTGTTTTCCCCATTCAATGAATTTTCACCCGTCAAGTGCTGCCATCTAATAAAAACTGAACCCATATTAGAGCAGAGAAGGGTTTGGCAACATGGCTGTTAGAGAAACGCTTGTCGAGTGCAAATAATATCGGTTTGATGTTAGGGTACTTGGTCTCTACCAGTAACGACTCGTGCATTGGAGAACAGGGAAGCTATAGTCATACAGACTATACAGAAAAGCCCGCCGGAGTCGCGAACATTGTTTTAGGGTACCGCACCTATTTAAAGCAAAATACGTAATATTTGCATAAATGCAAACAAAAATTGTGTAAAACAAAAACAAGGAAAAAGAGTTGTCTTTGAGTTATTTAATATAAATGAACTCTTCTCTATATTCTTCTAATATAACAGTTTTGTTAAAATTTGATTCAAATATTTTATAAGCACAAGTACTTAGTTATGCTTATAAAAACAGGTCTAAAAGTAAATTTTATTGTCCAGCAATAACCAACGGGAAGGTGAGAGTCGTGTCTTGCCAGGAAAGGAAAGAAAGGATGGGGTAGGAAGAAAGGTTGAATCTGGTGAATTTACCTGTATTTGTACTGCTTCAGGTACTATTGTCTTTGTTAGATCTTCTCTAGGAGTGTGTATAGTTTTGTTTAATATGTTGAAGGTGATGTCTTGTTGTGTTTTGATTTGTACTTGTTCCTCGATTTGTAATTTATCACTGTTAAATTTATGGATGTTTAAGTTCTCCCAAATGTCCATGCGGGCTCCCCGCATTGGTTGGTTGAGCTAATGAACTATGAGTGTTGGATTTGAAATGTATGTTTTCATCATTCCCTCTGTATATAGATTTTTCATTTATTTTATGTGATGTCTGATAATATTTTCAGTTGAATCAAGTTAGTTAGTAAGATTTTAATTAGATTTGTCAAATAAATAGAATTTAAATACGTCAGTAAGACTTCATTTGATGATAAAATTATATCCATCCCATATTTAAAAATGAGATTGGAACCTTCGGTGAACAGTTGAAACTTTTCCTAGAGATCAATTACCATAACACCAAACTGATATTTTTTGTACTCGACGCGTGTTTTGCTAACAAGGTTAGCATCTTCGTCTATCAATTGATACTGTATGAATTTTCTTCTCTTGAAGATGCTAACTTTGTTAGCGAAACGCGCGTCGAGTGCAAATAATATCAGTTTGGCGTTAGGGTAATTTATCTCTAGGATAAGTTTCAATGATTGCGTTTAAGTTTCCCGCTTATTTGTTTAGTTCCGATTCTAAGTTATAGAGGGAGCTGAAAATCGTTGCCAGCTGACAGCATTGTCGTCAACTACGCATGCTCATAATTTGACAAATTGGTGCTGCGACCTCTACAGAAGGGAACACGAACTACAAAAGCGTCTTCGACCAATACCATTGCCGTGAAGCGTCTATAGAGTAAGTGGTTTGTGGTTTTCACTGAGTTACATATACCCGATGATGAGTGGCCGCCGTATCTAATAGTAAATACTATACCCAAATATTTCTAGAGGATTATATTTGAAGATTTTGGCTGTTCTTTTCTTGGCATATTTTGGATTGCATTTGCTTTGTTTCGGTTGAGTAGTTTTGATTATAGACTCTGCTTTGTATTTAGCATTTGTTTTGTTTTCGTTTGGTTTAAGTATAGGTTTTGTCGGTTAGACTATTTCAAAATGACTAAAGAAAATCTGAACGGTAATGGAGAAGTGGAAGAATGTACTGTCGCCCCTATTGTTATTGACGGTGCATATTTGTTTCGTGATCTCTCTTATTTAATGTACGGAACACAAGATAGAGCCATGGAGGTGCCTTCAGAAATTGTCAGATATGTGGTTAATGACTGGAACAGGTTTTCAATTATGACCCACGACAGGAATGGGATAACTACGAAACACCCGACGAATATTTTGCTGATATGATAAAAAATGTTACTTATGGCGGATTTTGTGAGTTGATAGCAGCAGGAGTAATATTCCCATTTAAGTTTGAAGTTTATAGAAATGGTCTGGATCTAACGACTATCCGGTAAAGCGATTATGATTCAGCAAAGATTTGTCCAGTGGGCATTTTATTGCCTATTTTCCCATAGCAGAACAGAAAATTACTTAGCGTCGTATGGAGGTAGCTGTAGAAGAATATGATTTTAGAATTGATACACCTTCGCAACTTAAAGTTGATAAGGGTTGTCAGGAGGTACCTGTTTTAGAGCGTGAACATGCACATATTGTATCTTCAATAAATTATGATGAAAATTTAATAAGAAATTCATTGTCCCAATCTGAGTCTGTGACATTAATAGAAAAAAGAAAACAAACGTAGGGCAAGGTTTACTAATTACACACAAAAAAATCAAATAAAAAAAGCACAAAAAAATATGGACAGACTCTACCTGAATCCCACCGTAAAGCTGTGTCTGAATATAAGAAAAAAACCCTGAAATGCAGAGGCAAGCTGTCGCCACCTACGAGCCTGTACACCCTGAAAAACACAGGCAATCTGCTGCACTATATCAGGCTAGGAATACCGATGTGCATAGAGTGATTCAGTCACGGTATAGAAAAAATACAATTCAGCGTGTATGGAAAAGCAAGTTGCTTTCGTGTTTGGCGTATGACCCAGATATTGCTTATGGAACTGACAGCAGTGTAGTCTTAGATTCTATGACGTACAAATGTCAGTGGTGTAACGCCTTGAAGTGGAAAGATGAGACACCTGGCATGTGTTGTAGCGCCGGTAAAGTACAACTTGAGCCGTTTAAACTGCCTGAACCATTTTACAGTCTGGTTAATGATTTACACCCAAATCATGTACACTCCATGGATAATATTCGAAAATATAATGTATGTTTTCAAATGACTTCCTTTGGTGGAAAACAACTAATAGAAGGCGGTTTTTCACCAACTTTTAAAGTTCAAGTACAAGTCTATCATTCAATTGAAAGTATATTACCGGAACCTGGGAAGGTTTCTGCAAATTTATTTCGTCGGTGAATATGATATAGAAACTAATATTCGATGTTCTAAATTTCCTGATTTGAGACCAAATTTATTCAAACAATTACAGATTATGTCACATGAGGTGAACCCATACATAAAAGATTTAAAAACAGCCATTGATAAAATATCGCCTTCAGAGTCATTCTAGGTCGTAAAACATGCAGATAAACAACCAGAAAGAGAACACAGAGGCAGATTTAATGCACCAACGGCAAATGAAGTAGCTGTTGTATTAGTAGATCAGCATTTTGACCGAAAAGACATCATCCTCGAAAACCGAAGTAACTCAAAAATAAATCGACATACAATAAACTGTATTGATTAGTTTTTTAATAAGGATTTTCGTCACGTATCGGCCAGTTCTATTCAATTATCGAAGTAACTCACTTCAGCGTATCAGTGAAATACATCGAGCTTATGACGTGCTGCAGTACCAGTTGATGTTTTGCTGGGAGGATGATGGTTATTCAATCAACATACCATAATGCGATCCCACAACTAAGTTGCCCTTGAAGAAAACAGTCTCTGCTGCAAGTTTTTATTCATACAGAATAATGATCAGAGAAGGAGAAGATAACTTTTTGGTTGAATATCGCGTTCTTTTTAGTCAATATTTGGTAGATGAATACGCAAAAATAGAAACTGAAAGAATAAACTACATAAAAAACAATGAAGCCAATCAAGATGCAATTGGACGGCAAGACACTGAAGCAAATCAGCTGGGACAAATGGTAGTACTTCCATCATCTTTTACTGGACCAAGATATATGCACGAAAAAAACGCAAAACGTCATAACCCTATGTTAGACATTACGGTCGTCCCGACCTTTTTATTACTTTTACATGTAACCCACGCTGGAGTGACATAAATCAGCACTTACTTTTAAGACAAAAATCTCATGATCGATACTATATTATTTCGCGTATCTTTCGATTAAAGGTCATGGATTTGTTGACAGAAAAGAAAATATTCGGTAACGTATTACAAAAACATTTTATTGTGAGATTTTCACTAAATAGTTTTACAAAAACGGTGAAGTGAGATGCTATATGTATCCGATGGAATGGCAAAAGCGAGGTCTTTCGCATATTCATATACTTTTATGACTTCAACGTCGCATCACTCCGGATCAAATTGACAATATTATTTGTGCTGAAATACCTAACCCCGATCGTGATCCTGAGTTTTACGAAATTGTATAAAAAGTGATATAATACATGGCCCCTGCGGAAGTTTCAACCGAAATTCTCCATGCAAAAAAGATAATTCGTGCAGCAAACGTTATCCTAAGGCTCTTATTAAAGAAACTCAGACCGGTGATGATGGTTACCCGCAGTACAGGAGACGTTCTCTGGATGACAGTGGATTCTCTGTTTGAAGGTGATTGACAATGTTTCATGATGAATTTCACTAGTTCGGACTTCCATTGTCTCCTATTTTAATAT